>DVVJ01002232.1:0-10036 GCA_018234505.1 Junonia neildi neildi
AGCTCCATACCTTCTCCCTAATAGGAGAAGAGGCCTATGCCCAGCAGTGGGATATGTACAGGCTGTGTTACGTTTAAGCACAATTTTCATAAATTTTCAAAAATATTTATTAGACTCTATTTCTAAAACAGTTAGCGTACAGTACATACATACATACACAGCCCGGTTACAATTTTATCATTCGTATATGTACAGTTAATTGAATAACTAGATATTAAATTGTGCAATACATTGCGTGGCAGCTATAAATAACACTTGTAATAGCTCCAATGAATTCAGCTGTGTAAATTAAAATTGAATTTGAAAAATCGTAGCCATGCCAACGTGTCTTGTGTATTAGTTCATTCGGTCATCTGAATCATAATCACGTGTGTTACTTAACATTCCTAACCGATATTCACATAATTACAGAAATAAATCAATTGATGTACGAGTACAGACTATTATTAAATGTTCTCTAGGATTAAACGGTTTGGCGTGGTCCCTATAAATAGCGCACAGGGCCGTATTTAGAAAACAGAAGCATTAGCTTTGTGGGGGGCCACAAAGAAAGTATCTATGTACATTAAGCTTTTATGTTTCTAAGTGTTAAAACTTCTTCTTTTTTATTAATTCATGTAGTCTTTATTTTAGCAAGAAAATGAAAAAAACCGGAAAATATTTTTTTCATCTAGAATTCAAAAATAGTTAACATTTCCCTTGCTTCGTTGTCCCAGGCCGTCTTAATCTTTAAATCCGTCTCTGAGTTAACAATTCGGTAGTGGTGTGACTCAATGAAAACTGAAAATGATTCGATCAAGAACATAAATATGTCTTTCGAGTTTGCTTGTTTGACTTCAGTATATCGTATATGTTATTGTTAGAACTGTTACAGAACTGACTAAGTGCACTTTTTAAGCCAAAGAATAATATTTGGATACTAAAGTGTGTAATGTTTGGATTTCGTACCTTTATTGAATTGTATTGAAATATGAAATCACTACAATAAATAATGAAATCATAATACAATAGAGAGATTAATAGTAATGCTCCTGTTGTGTTATAATATGGTTAATTTCTCATAACGATACTGGTTGAGCATTCCGGTTTTGTTCGCGTTTAATGTTATATTGATCGATTGATATTTATACTACTTCGCATTGTACTCGTAGCGTGGTGTTAGTGGTGATAATTAATTCCGACAGGTGATTTCTGTGATCCTGATGTTACCAAGTTTAACAACGAATTAATCACCAATTTTATAGATATAATATAGAATACAGAAATAAATTATTTGAATAACTTTTGACCATTTTAATTACAAATTTATAAGTCACGAATAATAGACTATAACTCGATACAATAGACTTGAATAGGTTCTTTTTATTCGTTCAATGAATGATAGTACCAGTTGGAATTAATCATAAAAACTTATCTATAAAAAGCATGGTTAAGAGCGTAGAAATATATTTTTTATATTACTTCATACTTAGTACTTCATACTTCACTCAATTGATTTCATATTCATTCGTTCATTCATATTTCAACGAGTTGACCTCAAAAATCTTTTGACCTCGGAAATACTCTTATATAAAAATTATTTTTAACGTTACATAAAATCACGGTTAATAATAAAGTAAAAACGAACAAAAGAAGTATCTATCTATTCTTTTTTTTATTCAATGACTAACTAGCCCTATTACGGTGGTATGCCTAAAATGCGGGTAGAATTTGGTTTCGGAGTAACGCGGCTACTGAATTATTTATTTATCTAAATCAAATAGAAATATCTGAATAACAATGGAATAATTCATAAAAACATATTTATAATATACGGGACTTTAAATTCTGATAAGCTCTAAACAAATTTGTTTTGAGTGGCGTAAATTTGGTGAATTCGTTAGACTATTTCTGACCAAGGTCGCGAGTTCAACGCGCCGAATAGGGAATCTTCTTATAAGGATGTGAGGCCCAGCGCTATTGCTACCATAAAATTATGGTGTTGTCTGCTTAGAAGTAAATATTAAAATAAATATGGTAATTTTATATTGCAGATTTACATTTATTATATTTTTTAATAAAGTAAATAAAAATACTTATGTATGTGTCGACTTTTTTTCACTTATTATTAATTACTATTATTCCAGAGGTAGTTAGGTTGTACAAATATTTAGACAGAATTATGCATAATATAGCACTAAGGGCAACTTAAAATATTACTCAACGTTATATTTATCATTTATCATTCAATATAATTTTTGTTGACTATTTTACAACTTAATTATTTAATTAGGTACCCGCTGAATATTTTAGACAAGAAAATTATTGGAAATAAATTTGTTTGCTTACATTTCGTTATTCAGTGAAGTTGTAAATTATACCATTTAATAACTTAATCGATGCAAGACTAAGAGAATATTTAAATATTCAGAAAATTAGTCACGACAATGCCGCTTCCAGTAATATTTTATAAATGTAGCAACACCATGAAAACGGCCGAATTACGTTACCATCGTAGAATGATTTATGAGACAAGCAACTGTCATTCTGTTGAACCTTTTATGGGAAATCTTTACTTTGTGATACCGCGACAAAGATTTTACGCAACACTTTTCGACTTCAATAAACATTGATGAAACAACAATCTTAACCATATAGGCCCTCTATCATTTATTTACATGTCAAACTTCAATGTTTTCCTCAAAAAGGAGAGGCAGCACAATATATGTAGGTTACGAAAACATAATCTTTATTCTGAGGGTTAATTGTCAAAAAACTACCGCTATCATGCAACATTGTGACTATAATTTTCATTGTGACCACTTGTGACAGTCAAGAGGCATATTATACAATATACAAAAAAATCAAACTGTTAGATTGTTGTACTTCGATAAAACTATTCTGCTGTCAAAGGTAGCGTTTTATACAAAAAATATACAAAAAAATATTTATTCTGTCAAAACGTTGTCCATTTTGATGATAATATTATTTTTCAGCAATGAACCCTCTGTGCCCTCTTTACTTTACGACTTCACTAATGCAAATGGCGACAAAAGATGATAGTTGAAATCTGTGTAAATATTTTTTTCACGTCTAAAGTGAATGCTGGTACTAAATTATATTACAAACTGACGCTAATCGTGTCTCGAGAGTTGGAACGCAGCGTGTAAACATTTTTATCAGTTCACGGCGAATTGCATAATATATTCGCTAAAATTCTCGCAAATTGAAACATTTCACGTGCTATATAATTTTTTGAATAAACTGCTAAGTGTCCTTCGTCACGCGGTCTTGTTATGTGTTTGTTCTCGTGTTATGGAATTCACAATAGATTGACTGTTGAGAACTAATTTTACGTTAATAATAACATACTTTTTCACTTTGTAGTAAATGATCTAATTAAATTTGTATACAAATTTCGATGGATGCCATTTTTTGGGTCTTTGAAAAAAGTATTCGAAATAGAACTTATATTTTTAAAATATACAGGTATTTAATTTATTATTATCATGCTCTAATTAGAGCCGATAGCAAGACACAGACAGTAAAAATAACCAAGTTAGTCATAGAAATAATGGAACAAAAACAATTATATTTTCACTGATACCGTATATCGTTATCGTAAATTACATTCCCGTACGGACATAAAGAATGAAACCGCGTAGTTTATTTACGAATTTCCTCACTAAGTGCCGGCTACACCACATTTCTACACCCACAATACATGCTCCTGTGATAAATTCGTCGATTATCGGCGATACTAATGCAACAGCTGGACAATATTCGAAATGTTCCGCAATGGAGCATTAACGTTAATACATCAATAACTATCTCGAAGGGCATCGTTGTTTACTCGCACTGTTAACTACGCGTGCTCCTTGATGTCTTATTCTGTACTCGATCGATAAATCTGATATCAAATTCTGTAAATTTTAAAATTAAATTGGAATAACTATAGTATTTAACTTGTTAATTATTAACTTATTTTAAATTTATACGAAAAAAAAATACATGAAATAGCTTGTGACCTTAAATGCCTTTCAATTGGAACTATAACTTAAAACGAAACACTCGAAACTTCACACATATAAAATGTACTCTCTACATATCAATCCGATCAATTAATTCTTAATAGTAGTAAATCATATTTTACACTTAACATACCTGTATTAACCAGAAATATTCTAGACAGTTTAATTTTAATACAACACATGCTATTCCCTATATATCATCATCTTCTTATTAACCACCTAATAAAATAAAAAATACATAATATTTTATATCTCACATATAAAACAGATAAAAATGCTTCGCTACCCTTCCACTTTATCAGACAATTATCAATCACTGTTTACAATATTTTTATAATAAAAAAGGGTTTTCATGTTTTACTCACACCTATACAATTTAAGGTTAAAAATAGAACGTAGCTATAATTTATCTGTCCTATCAACATTTATCCCTAAGTATTGCTTTTATCATAGATAGTATGGGAACATAATATATATGTGTAACCTGTTAATTTCTCCTATAAATAGGCTATAGTACGCAAAAATAAATAACAAACAAAATAAGAAACAAACTTAATATCTATAGATACTAAATATTGAACTACGCATTACACAATAACACAATCAAATATGTATTACTAAATTGTGTATTTTAGGAACGCGTATAATAGAATTACTCGAAGAACGCATTACTTGAATCAATACTGGCGATCGGAGAATAAGCTACCTTATCACCATCCATTTGCCGGTAGCGAGTAGCTAATTACACCTGTCCGTCAAATTACAGTTATCTGAAAGGCTTTATCGTACATTTACCCGACTACGTTAAGGCTAGCCTGTGACTAGACCAAATATTGTGTTGATCGATTCACAGTGCACGTGGTTTGATGAGGATAACAAAATACGATCAGTATTTTCTTAGATGTTCGCGCTTCTTGCACGTTGAAATTTAAAACGGATTTTTATTCGTGTATATTTTTACAGCAGTCATGTTTACGGGTAGATATTTCTAAATACTATACATATAAATACTTTATTTCTTTCATATTCTGTAGTTTATAAGTAATTTCCATTAAGCACATAGTTGAAGTAAGTACTAATAGAAAAAAACACGAAACTTTAAGTAATCGTTCACGCCACTTAATAATTTTAAGTTGCCATTAGTTTATTACATTATTTACCGCTAATTTTATAATATGAATTTTCTAAAATACTTTTTCTGCTCTTCATAAAATTACTTTTTTTTCATAACTATTTTTTCTTGCTATCGTAGATTTTATCTTTGGTTAATCTCTAATTGCACATATTTTTTCTATTTTAATTTTAATTAACTGGCATACCGTTATTTTATTTAGATACATATTAAGTACGAAGAAAAGAAATAAAAAAAGCTAGATATTCTAACTATGTATGCATATAAAAGGAAGTCAGCAATTACTATAAAATTCTCTACCGTTTTAAAAAGCGTTGATGTGTCTTAAAATATCTAAATGGGGATCAAATTTATGGGTTTATAACATGTAGGCCGTAGCCGTGAACGTAGTTGTTAAGACAAATGTATATAATTTTGTAAAGTACTTTTAATGAATACCCACTGAATATTTAATCACAAATTAATTGCTATCTACAACTCAAGGAAGTAGAGTGGTTTTTCGCATAACTATTGTTCAATACGTATTTGCAGCACCGAAATGGTTTCAGCAAAACCCAAAATGTCATCTTCGTAAATATGCCAATATGTCGTCGGTTACTTTGTAAATGTCCCGTACTTTTCAAATCACGGTTTTGCACGCATACACGCAAATCGCCATTAATACAGCTAAGTCAGCGCACGGTTTCGCACGGAAACGCTACGCACGCGAATCCAAACCAAGAGTGACATTTAATTTTAAACATAGCGTGGTGCGAGTTCATTATTTTTGTTAAGATGTAGTGTCAATTTTAAAGATTGGTTCATTTCATACCCAACTTCTAACAGTTGCTCAGTGATGAGTTTTAAGCGTCATGAGAAAAAGTACACAATATTAAAACTTTGTCTAAAAATATTTTTGTTTGTCCATTTATATTTCAACGGTTTAATTTTTTATCCAATACACAGATATCTAAAAATATTATTATAAACACAGTACAGTTATTTTCCTAAAACTAAATTAACCCAAACTTCACACAAGCAAACCCGTAGGCGAAATCTGTTTAAAAATTAAAAATTTCTGGCCCACGAAATTACAACCCAAGTGTAAAAAATACAACGTAAAATTTAGCTTAATCTTGACGTGCAATTATTTTAAAATTTCGCGGAAGAATATAAAATATCAGCATTAAAATTTGAGAACACTTCGTTACAATTTTCACAAAATTCAGGTCAAATTTTTTTCACTTTATATTTATGCCACTGCTGTGATAGTTGAATAAAAATTAAAATATTATTTTCTTTTAAAGTGCGTCTCCTTAACGGGATTGCCCTGTATATAATTAAGAGGAAATCGATATTGCAGAATAACGTAAGATTTGATTATAAAGTCTTAACAAGATTTCATAACTACGAGTATCTTAATGATTATCTTCATATTACTGAGTAGGCTTTCAATATTATGTTACATGTATTCATTCGTTTTTAGTTCTTTTGATTTTTTTTAACGATACCGTAACAAAAGATGCGAAATCAAAACTATGATATCTACTAAATTCTATTCTAATTAAGTTAAGAATTTCATATGTATTAATGAATTCCTAAATTTATTATCTACCTACACAAAAATAGTTTCTTTTTTCCTTGAATAATTCAGTATCTATTTATTTTTACCATCTACGTAGTTATACGTAAACAAGTAAACATGTATAAAAATAATCATACTAAAAAAACCTGCAAACTATTTTAAAATTAATACTCGCCTGTTACTTCAATTAAAACTTTCATATATTTTTTAAAACAAGCTCTCGTGTTTTAATTAAAACCCATATCATATTATTTTTCAGGCTGGTCTCATGGGCTTAATATACACATCACGTGACCTATCCTGTAACAACGCTCTAATATGTTATTTATTTCTGCGTCACGCTCGTAAATCGTAAGGTAGTGAGATGGTCTCGACTCACAGTTTAGATTGAGAGCGCGGCCCGCCAACGTCCACGAACGAACATTTTTACGCGCTCTTCGGGAAATTGGCGCGAAAATGCGTACTGTCAAAACGCTTGGTTGACAGTTTTTTTTTTTCGTGAGTTGGTAGATATTTAATGAAACAGCCAATGTGAAGTGTTAATATTTTTTATGCATGGATATCATCTGTGAAATTATAATGATTTAAGATTTTGTTTTTTAATTTTTTTTTGACAGGAATATCGTGTTTATATTAATTTAATGTGTAAAGCTCAACGTTAAATATATTTTACAAGCAAGATGATGATTTATATTTTGTTGCTAAAGTTTAATTAAATACTTATTTTTATTTCAAAAAATAACATAGATGTAAAGATCATAAAACAATTTTAATCATCTTTTTGTAAATAATTAAGACAAAATAATGAATGAATTGAATCTGAAAAAAAATCGCGAAGCAGTTAACTACATATTTCTAAGAAAATAATTATAATAATTAATTAAAACTTATTCACACGCGAATTTTAAAAAAAGTTGCTATAAATATTTTTTGTGATAATAAATAATAAGCGTCTACAGCACGTGAGTAAAATATAATTAAGATTATATTTCATAAGTATGAATGAACGCATCACGCTGATAGAATATCAAGATAAAAATTGAACTACTTTTTTTAATATACTACTTTTATTATCTGTAACATTATATTGTGACACCTTGGAATAAAAAATACGATATTTAAAAACGTCGCGAGAGAAAATATTGTATCGCTCGCACGCACAGTTTTCCTCTATAAATCACTCCATGTTATAATGTGCCCAATTTTTCATCAAGCCTTATAATTTATTAGAAACTATTATTAACATAATTTATCACATACTTTAAATTTAAAAAATGCGAATAAAAAAAATAGATAATCTATTTCTAAATTCAAGTTCACGTCCACTAAAAACAAAGTCAATTAAAATATACCAAATTGGTATCTACCAATTTGGCTAAAAACTACACTTAATTACAAAAAATAAAATGACATACATTTGGTGTAATTAAAAGAAACTGTACCGCAAGGTCGACTGGACTTCAATGTCACAGTAGGTGAGACGTTATCACGTTATCTCCCTAATTTCTGTTATCACTCACTAACTAGGTTACACGAGCCCAAGTGTTACCTGAGCAGACCCTTTATTTAACGCTGCCATATAACCAGAGGTTTTATCTATGATATCGAAACTATGAAGCATCTTATTTAGAACTGAAACTCTAAATATTCTTAACTAGCATTTTCTTTAGGTTTCGCCTGTGGGAATGAATATTTTGTTTTAAGATAATATGCATTCATAAAATAAAGCATAATAGGTATCTATAATGCAAAATTTGGAATGTAAACCTTTCACATAATTAAACGTAGAATAATTTTATAATAGGTTCAGTACCTACTTCGGGAGGTTACTTCTTTTAATTAGTTGTATCAGTAAAATATATAGTTTTTAAGCTCTTTCGAATCATCATACTATATTGCCATAGTTTCATATGAAGTAACCACCGGCTTGGAATGTGGATTATACTACCAAGAAAAGCCGGCAAGAATTTCAGTAGGTAGTTTATATTGTTTGAAAAAAATATCATATAATTAATAGGCATTCTGCAAATATTAATGTCAATAAATTATGTTTCAATACATTTTTAAGCGCATCGTTGAATCTAAAAAAAACAAAATGAAATTATTTCAATAACTTATTCGAAAAGACTAGGTGCATACGACTACCTAAATCTTAGACACTTTTTCGCGTAATATTAAAAAAGTACATTTATGAGTATGGATGAATGTTTGTTTATTTGTTTTTTTACACGCAAAAAATCACTATCTTTTCGGACAGACTATCTTTTCAGAATACAATGCGGATAAAGAGTCGCTGGTAGAAAAAATAGCTTAAAGCGTAAAATATACAAAAGCTCGATTGTTACGTCATAGTGGTAACTGATATTCATTAGACGTCTTTGATTATATTATAGCTCTAATCTCGCCGCCTGTATAAGAGTCGTCTCACACTTGTCTATTACGAGTGCGATTTAATCGCTAACTTTATGGCACAGATAAAAGCCAATGCCAATGCGAACCATTAAAAAATTACAACCTCTTTTCGATATGGCAATGTCACTTCAATTAAAAGTAATTTGACACAAAATATTGTAGGATTTTTTTATCATTAACCTCAAAGTATGCCGTATTCCTATCTGTTTTTTTTTATGGAATTAAGTTTGCAATATATAAGTAGATATGTTAATAAAACTAAGAAACTTATTAACGATATGAAGTCGTGATTTAGTTCTCCTTATAAAGTTATAAACAATCTCAATAATGTATCAAAATCTCGCATAGAGATGGATAGATATGGTTTACAAAATTGAGTATAAGTGTGACACGGTCTATAATATAAGAGTTTGATGTTCCATTAAACCAATACACGTACAAGCTATAAACTTTGATTGAATGCTGTCATTTCTATTTTAACAAAACGTACTGACAACCAGATAAATTCCCGATAAGATCTCTTCAACCGTTTCGTGTAATCTAAAACTAATTTTTGTATCATTGATGACATTAGATACAGAGGTCACTACTGGCGAATTATTTATCTCTGATTGAACGTAAATAGCTAATATTAATAATGCGAATGTGAGTTTTTTTGCTTGATATTGTTTTACGTATTAAATACTGATAAACGATTTGCGCAATTTTGCGTACACGTAAGCAGGGATACATATGGCAGTTAGAAGTGCACAGTCCCCTAAGAGATAAAAATGAACTGAAATTTATCATTCAACAAAACAATACCTTAATTAACGTGAACGAAGCTAAGGTAAAAAACTAGGCTTTACTATCATATGGTCTAAGTAGCAAAACGTCAAACGTTGCATAACGTCTAATGAGCAAGTGGTCTAATTCGCA
>DVVJ01002233.1:0-10035 GCA_018234505.1 Junonia neildi neildi
GGGCTTTGTCTTATCGGAATGCATTATGCCGTCAGTCTTCGTTGTTATTACAAACTTCTGATTAAATTACAATAACGGAAAAAAGGGAGTGAATTCATGAAAGTACACGAATAAAATGAACTAAAATGAATTATAATGAAACATGAAGTATAAATGAAAAATACTTGGTATTTTTATCAGATGTTTGTAAATCATTAGGCAGTAGGCCCGTGATTTCTTCCAGGCCTGTAACGATTTTATGTAACCTCCGTGAAACTTTGAGTTTTTCGGCTTAATAGATAGCCCATATCCTAATACTAGGTATAAACCATTCTTCCGCCAAAGAAAAATATCCAACTTACAAACTTTTGCCTTTATAATATTAATAGGAAAAATGGGAAACAAGATTCTGTAAAGATCAGTGAAATGTGAAGTCGATAAGTTGCGTCAATAACAAGTATCAGATACATCTCTGTATCGACATTTTCATGTTCTTCAAATGAACACCGCCTACTGATTTACGATTCAGTGACTGTTAACACTGAATGTAATATAAGATAGTGTTATTCTCCGAGTAACTTTCGTGATTTCTTCTCAGGCCTTTTTTTTGTATTCAGGGTAAATCTTCATAGATATCCGGCTCCTGGGGGCAAGGTTGGGTTATGTGAGATTGTACTCACTAAAACCGGAGGTCTTCTCATGTCTGGTGGCTCAATTTTACGAAACTTTAGTAGATTAATTTAATGTTCAAAAAGTGAACATACCAAGTGGATCAGTACTTACTAAGTTGTAGAAAAACGTTTGAATTTGAATAATCTCAATTATTTTACTCTTTTTTCATAAGTAGTTTCAGTTTTAAATAAAGTTATTAATAGTAGATCTTGATGAAATTTCGCAAAAATTGTACGAAGAATTACGCATAAAGTAGCTTGTATAGCTGCAATTGCGGTAAATGAGAGAGTCGGAAATCTAGAGGCCTGTTTACCGAACTGTGCATTGAATCAAATATCTAAATAATTAGACCTATTTGGGTCTAGCCTAGATAAGTCAGTTACTGTAGACCTAAGTGCTTGAGACAAGTTAAGCTGTCGATCCCGGTTTTAATCTTTTGATCTTAAAGTTATTATATGGTAACTGTTGGCGAAAATTAGATAGCTCTCTTAAATAAATTGCAATAACCTACCTATTTAAGGCATAGGATATAATAAAAAAGGGAAAACGACAACAGTGTTGGCCCAGTGATCACTGCAACTGACTAAAACGCTAACGTTCGTAGGTTCGATCACCGCTCGTGGCAGACGTTCGTATCGTCTATATGGATGTATGTCGTGGTCTGGATATTTGTGCTGATGTTGTGTATATTTCCGGACCCCTAACATAAGATTTTACTAGGGGTCGTTGAGTGTGAAACTTTATAAATAAAATTATATTCATAGAAAGCTAACAGACTTCATATAACCTGTTTTGTTGATAAAAAAAGCGTTTCAATCGGTTTACAATTGGCGGAAATGTCGCGCAGAAAACAACATGATCCTTTTTCAAAATCTTGTTTTTAAGCCGTCAGCGTCGGGTTAAAAGGCTAAAAAAAATATAGGTAGAAGAACATAGCATGATGTTAAACTTATTAAAATATAATAACATATAAGTTTATTATAAATATTGTCCTATTTTATGGCTGCAATTCACCGATGTCTGAGGTCCTATTTACCTTTATACTATATGTTAATGAGCTCAATGTGACAGAGGGCAAAACAGACCGACAAAGTTACTTTATAACATTATAATTATATGGACAAGAAAAAAATACAACTTAAGGTGACATTTCGACCTTTCCACTCGTTAGGGTTGAATAATTAAGCAGTACTAACCATGAATCTCCCTTGAAATGTTAAATAATAAAGAAAGGTAAATGTGGTGTTTACCGTGACCTTCTACTTATGTACACTTGTAAGGGTTGCTTTATGGAATATGTAATGTGTTATGTATAGGGCTGCCACTACTGCAGTAACATAGCTAGCATTAGTGGCACATGGAACAGACCCCTAAGTTTATACACCTAATCCTTAAGGCCGCTATTTTTTATAAATCAAAATTTCATTTCTACGCCTTATTTTCTGCCCAGAAAGATACCACAAATAATACGAAAATTGAACTCTCAATGGTGACATCTGCCACCTGCCCCCCCTTTAGCTACACTACTGGACTGCTATGAGGATCACAGTCCACAGACCATATGCGGTCTGCGGATGGAAACCACCATGAGTCAACAGACCATAACTGTGGTTGTGCAAAAAGTTTTGGGACATAGAGAAAAAAAGTTACAATTTAAAAAATATATATTTTCTTTTAAAAATATATTTTTTAATGTGGATTGGTGGACCCTCAAATGGGGATTGGTTTCTCTCTGAAGCTTGGACTGTGAACCTGCTATATTTTTACTATACTATACCAGCCCTTACCCATGGCTTGACTTACATAATATATATTTTGCCTCATTGATTCTCTAGGGGTGGAATTCCATAAAACGTTTTTAGAAGACCTCTACAAAGACAAAAGGTTCCTGTTAAATTTCATATTAACGTTCAAGTATTGCAGTTTCTGTATGTATGATGGTAAGTCTGTTTTATATGCCTAAGTATAGTTTAATATTGCTTATAAAATTTATTCTTCAAATAAAAGAACAACAAACAGACAGTCATTGAAGATAAATCACATAATATTTTTTAATCCTATAAGTCTTATCTTCATTGCCAACCCTATAACATGCATGAACAATATTATAATATGAATAGGGTTAAAACAATAAAAGGGGTTAAAAAGTGACCTCTGCTATTTATAGACAAAATCACGGAATGGAACAATGGCTGTTTATTAGCCAAAGAATATTTAACTTTATTTTAATTAAAAAGAAATAAAAAAAGCTGTAAAAAACATGACCTTAAGACAGATTATTTAATCTTGGTAATAATAAGAAAAAAAAAGCCATTATAAATTCTACATTTAAAGTTGCTTCAAATGTTTATTATTTTTTGTATTTTTTTTTTATTTTCATAGATATTTATATCATAATTATCCTTAAATAATATGTATAGGTATATAACCTATATGGATATAATATTATATAGTTCAGTGGGTAACTCCATATTTATACCCAACTATGGCAAGCAAAAAAGAGGGTTATGATGGAAAAGAGACACATCACATTTTCACATCTTTTATACTTCTTGTTTCTGCTTTAAGTACCTAGTCAGATTTTAGTTTTTAAACTTATTTTTTTAAATATTGTTAATCATATTGGTATCTATATTTTATGATATTGTTTGACCAAAAACTTCTGCGTCAGCTTTAAGCAAAAAATATATATTAAATACATTAATTTAATGATAAAAACTCTGTACAAATTTAGAAATAATAAAGTCATTTTTTCTTTTATTAGTAAGTAAAACTTAAATATTTTTCATATAAATATTTCATTTTTTTCATAACCGGAAAATACAACACAAAAGAAAATAATTTACACATATAGTTTAATTTTTAAAATTTAAATGAGATTGTTCTACGATCATCTAATAAATTTAGGTATCACGATTTCGTTGTTTTGTGAATTATAATTATTAATAACTATTAAGTAGGTTTAGAAGTTTATTTTAAATTGTGACACAAGATGAAAGATTTTTACACAAGATATGAAATCTTAAATTTGGTGACTTTGATATTTTCAGGATAATTTCTTAAAGAGTATATTATAATTCAATTTCAATTAAAGACTGGTAACATTTTCATTTAAGAAATTCAGTTATTTCTGTTATATTACATTTTAGGTAATTATTATTGTTTTGATGAATTTTATAGTTTTTAGATTATTTCTATAAAAAGTAGGTATTTCTGTTGTTATCTCTTACTGTGTTCAGTGATGGATGTTATGAATAAAGTTTATCTTTATTATACTTTACTGCTTTAAAATCTATAAAAATAAAAATAATTATAAAACTATTTTTTTACATTTTTTCTTTTACTAGTTGGCTTAAAAATTTTTTTCAGCATTTTATAGTAGATATTTTTCTAAATGTGATAATTCTAAATTCATTTTAAAATAGTCTATAGTATTTATATTTATGAGATCCAAACATAGGAACAACATAAGGCTTTAAAAGTTAGTTCTATGTTTTGTTAACAAAAAAAAAATACTCACAGCGAAAATAGTGTTCTGAAGTCCAAAAGGAATTGGCGTCAGTCTGGCGAAAAATACGATCTTAAATGCTTGAGGGCCAGATATCACTTTGAGGAGTGCTCTCGCCGTTTCGTTCTTCAGAAGTCGGTCGAGAGGCAGGTATCCTCTCAACATTTTCAATGTAAAATGTGCCACAGCCACACCGAAGTTTGCACTCACTACGACCGTCCCCAAACCCTTCACGATACCGAACAAATAACCACTGGTTATTATCAACACCAAATATCCTATTGTCACTGGAAAACTCACAATTAAAAATAGTCCCATAAATAACAAAAATATAATTTTCGGATCCTGCGCGTCGACCCAGTATAAAATATTCTTCAGATATTCTTTGAAGAAATATAACACTAAAACTAGACACGTAAGTAATAATATTGAAATAACAATATTAAATAAATAACTATATGTCGTCCTATTGTTTATTTTAGCCCATAAACTTTTCTTTCTCGTTACCGCCGTAGGATCGGCTTGGCCGTCTTCAACGTCCACGATTTCCATAGTTCTATTTTATTGATAACTTAAACACGACTTTTTTAACGTTGCACTGAATAATAGCGAATAAAATAGACTATCATTCGCCATGGCCTACTTTCCGCTACTGTTTATTTCGACACGGGATAAAATTTAAGATTGACCGTGTGTGACAATTGTGACGTAAAATATCAACTGGATTCCGATTCTTTCCGATTCTAACCAACTATCGAGTCGCCGGCTTAACGTTAACTGTCAGACTTGATATTAGATATTATTTTTATACTGTACTGTAATATTACAGATTATACTAGAATAATTTTTCACAAAGTAGTAGAGGAAAGTTAGCATATTTGGTAATGTGGAATACCTCGGTATCTAGAAAAGTATCTACTATAAACGCTATCATCATTTTTTCCCCGTAAGCATAACGTAATATGATACACGAATCCATCAAATATTAAAAACAGGACCTCAGCTTGAGTTTCCGGCAACTAGAAACAAAAAAATAAGGGGCATTTTTTTTAAACTTTTTAGGTACCAATGTATTAATTGATATCTAATAGATATCTAATTAACTGAATTGCTAAAATATTTATTGTATTTATTTAAACTGTTAAGTAACCTTCTCAGTTTGTGATGCAACTATTTACAGTGATAAAAATGTTACATGAAGGTGCTTTTCATGTGACGCTCGAAGCTGGAATTCTAGTTAAAGTTTATATAACCATGGTATGTTGCTAATGTATTCCACATTGAAGTGCGAAATTCCAAGCGACAGTGAATGTAATTTGGAATACTGTGTACTATCGAATTTTATACACGTTTTTAGGGTATGGTCAAAATTGAGCCCATATAATGTCACCATGTTCGTCTGTTAGTCTGTCTAGCCGTTGCCATTTAACTAGAATTTGAAAGAAAAATTATTACAGCTAACTAGGTAGTAGGTTACTTAACCTAAAAGTCGATTAAAGCAAAAAAAGAAAATTGGGTACTAATTTTATTAAAGATTTGCATGATAATCATGTAAGATAGTTTTTCCTGAAATAAAAAATATAGTAAGGATTAAAGGAGTGAGATTAGAAACGAAAACCACAATATTTCAAACTCTTTTTTGGAGTTTTTCACTTTGAAAGGTATTTTGATTAGGTTTCTGATATCTGTTAAATTTGATAGTTTAAATTGTTAAAACTGATTAAATTTCCTTTAAATTTACGTATTTTTTATCGACGTGTAGCCCGTTTCTCTTTAAACATATTCGCAAAAAATACATGTGTATTCCAAATATACCACACTTACTCTATCTAAGAAAAAATATTTTCATTTATGTATTTCATAAGATAGAAATAAATATATCTAATGATTAAAATGTAGATATTTTTACGTTTTAATTAGACAATATTTAAAGATTTTCTACATAATTATTTTATAGATATTAGATATCTACATATCGATATCACATCGAGAATTTTTTATTTTAAAATATTAATAATTTAAATTGTTCTATTAATAATGTTATATAACAATCAATTTAATATTAGATATATTTATGCAATATTTAAAAGTATAAAAATAATTCCCTAATACAAAATATCAAAATAATTTCGTCTACTCTATCTTTTTAGCCGTCTGTGGTCTACTCCACTACTCCGTCTCTTTACTGTCAATTGGTCAATGTCAAAAAAGGTTTCAAAGTCTACTCGTGTCAGATTTACCACGATTTCACGGATTCATGCAGAAGATTTTTTTCACTTTATCGACGGATGTAAACGTCCTTATAGGGACGTAGTTTCGCCTGCGAAAGTAAAATTAACATTGAATAAAATTAAAACTACATATTTACCTTAGTTCCTGTTGTGATAAGTGCAGAAGAATAACATAACCATGCCTCCCAAAAAAGCTGGCAATGCCGCCAGTAAAAAGACTGAACAGAAGAAGAAGGAGAAAGTTATAGAGGTAAAAATATAATATTCTATATAGTCAGTCTGAGAACGAATTTAAATCTGTGTCACGAGATGTATCTATAAAATTAAGTGAGGACTATATTTCTCTGTATGGCCTATGCAATTAAACTAGTTGTTCTTTAAATATCAGATTGTTATATTTATTATTATTAATGTTCATATTGCAGAACGTAAAATTAAAAATGCGTGTTAACATTACTGCCAGAAGTGATCCACATTACAATGATAATAAATCATAATAACAATAGACATTATATAATTATAGCAGTTTATTTATGATTTGAGGAAATAATATTAAACTTATATATCTAATCAAAAACTATAATAGTAGGATTTAGAAAAGCACCAACAAAATATCACATAACTACATTTTAACACAAGTTGAAATTTAAACCCAAATACAATAATATTTAATTCTAAGTTTGAACTTCTAAAAAAAACGAGTTACGCGGTATTGCACGCGCAATGACAATATGCTGCGACTTCTATAAAAGTGAAGCAATTCGAAAATTGTCAATGAATCCAAAAACTACTTTAAGTAAGAATAATACTTAAAAGTAAATAAGCTAATTCTAAATTTGAATACCGACAGGATAAAACATTTGGGTTGAAGAATAAAAAAGGTGCAAAACAGCAGAAGTTCATCCAACAAGTTGAGAAACAAGTAAAGAGCGGTGGAATACATCCCGCTAAGCCTATGGAGGATAAGAAGAAGGAAAAGGAAAACAAATTGAAGGAACAGAAGGAATTGGCTCTTCTTTTCAAACCGGTGCAAACACAGAAGGTTGAAAAAGGTAATCTACACTAATATTATCAAAAGGAAAGATTTGATTGGTTGTTCAAATTGAATAAGCTCCGAAACTACTTGACCTATTTGAAAAATTCATTCATTGTTGGGAAGCTACACTATCTCAAGTGAACATAGGCTATATTAAATTTTCAAAAATGTTAGGAATATCAGTGCAAAGCCAGGTTGGTCTGCTAGTTCCTGAAGCATAGAAAAATAAGTTTTACACTGTCTTCAATAGTAAAAAAAGAACATTAACATAAATGAAATCATGGACCAAATCTAGCAGTTTTATTGATTTTTCTTTTATAATAATCAAAATGCATATAGTATTACATTGAGTATGCATAATTACATAAATGATCATAAACCAAAAATAATATTATTATGTTATTTTACACTTTTTACAATGAAAATCAACATATTTTTTCAGGTATTGATCCAAAATCTGTTGTGTGCGCTTTCTTCAAACAGGGCCAATGTACGAAGGGAGACAAGTGCAAATTTTCTCATGACCTGACTATTGAAAGAAAGGTATGGATAATATTATTATTTAAACTATTCAATATATTAAAAACAGTATTTAGAGTATTTACAAAATGGACAAAAAAATATTAACAATTACTATTATACAATTTATGTCTACATAATTAATAAGGAATCCATATTAAAATATGCTAACAATGACAGCATTTCTTCCTTGATTCATTGACACTAGTGATATGACTCAAGTCATTTTTTACTCGATTAACTCAAGTGATTTGGTTTGACTAATTTTTCAAGTGAAATAAAGTCAACTCAAGTGGAAGTGGACTCTAGTAAAAAAGTTTTAAAGTTTTGAAGAAAGAAGATCCAATAATGTCAAGTGACTGGAATGAGCAAGTTATCAGGGTAGGCATTATTTAAGGATAAAAAGGATGTGACAACCTTTTTTAGCTAAACTGATCAGTATAGTCCAGTCACAACGTCCTACTAGAGTCGCATCACTAATTGTGACTAGGAAGAAATAAATATTTTTTATACTTTCAGGCAGAGAAAAGGTCTCTATATGTGGATATGAGGGATGACGATGAGGACAATATGGACAATTGGGATGAAGACAAACTCAAGGAAGTCGTTGAGAAGAAACACGGAGAGGGCAATAAGCAACGGCCGACGACTGACATTGTAAGTAGATATCCTTAACTGATTTTAATACTTGCTAATATTTTTAAATTGGATACTTTGTGAGAGTGGAAGTTTGTTGCTCATTCATATAAAAAAATATTATTATAGTAAACCCCCAGTAATCCGGCCCCTGTCTAATCCGGAACCCTTTGTTATCCCGACATCGTCTAATTTATTTATTTTTGCAAAAAAAAGTTTACGAATTTTTTATACATGCTATAATTTGTACGCACCACCACAAATTGCTCGACGCGTTGTTTTGTGTCTGATTGTTTAGTTTAACTTACTACATCAACATAAATTATGAAAATATGACTTGTAACTCCGGACACACATGGAATCTTATCATTGGATTTATGATGTGTCGGATTATAAGATACCATTTTGTAAAAAATTAGAATTATAGGGGGTTTTAGAGAGTACTGTATAATCCAAAAAATTCGGTATTCCGACACCGCTCTGCAAAATGTTTGCCTGATTACCAGAGTTCCACTGAATATAAAATACAGATTGAGTACATGGAATAATGTGTTAGTGGTATAGAAACATACACGATACAAATGTAAATATCCAGATTACGACATTAAAATAAGCAGTTTCAGGAGTGGGGATCAATTTTGCTGAAGTGCCGATTAACACAAAATATTCCATAATATGATTACATTAATAATTATAATAATTTTAAATATAATTATAATTACAGATCTGCAAACATTTCTTGGAGGCTGTAGAAAAATCGAAATATGGTTGGTTCTGGGAATGTCCATCCGGTACTAAATGTATATACAGACATGCTCTGCCACCCGGTTTTGTTTTGAAAAGAGACAAAAAGAAATTGGAAGAGAAAAAGAATGAAATATCTCTTGTTGATTTAATAGAAAAGGAACGGGCTGCTTTAGGACCGAACCAAACTAAAATAACGCTAGAAACCTTCCTTGCTTGGAAAAAGAAGAAAATTAAAGAGAAACAGGTGCGTAATCCATACTGCCTTACTATTCACAATATAATAAGCATATGCCCATATAAACATATGGCCATATACCTATATGGCCATATGCATATATGGCCAGGAATTTCCCTACCTCAGAATAGTAAATATTATTAAAAATTAAAAAAAATTATTTCTTGACTAAAATTACATTTTGTGTAACTAAATTATCAAAAGAGAAATATCCGAAATGAAAATATATTCGTAACCGAAACCGTTATAAAAGTTTCGAATGATTTCGTATAATAGCGAAATCTAAATGAAACATATTATGCAAGTTTTTCGTTAGTAACAATTGGTTGTACTTACAAGAACAACCAACAACAATATAACAACAATATAACATAGTCGTCAGTAATAGGTAATACGTATTTAATTGAATCAGGCGTTACTTTGCGGAATTCCATGATAACAAATCAAATATTTATTTTGCTATAATCCGCGA
>DVVJ01002234.1:0-10033 GCA_018234505.1 Junonia neildi neildi
ACGTTTTCAAGACGTGTGCTTACAAAATATCGTTTTAAGAAGACGTAACGTGCCATGGTAAGATTGTTTGACAAGCATGATATGACCGTTTTGGGCGCGTTACGTTTCGAGACATAGAGAATCCCATCAAAAACAATACTTGTTAAAAAAACCAAGTCTCGTAACTCGTAAAACAACTATTCTACGGTAAAAAGTTGTGAGATCCATGTAATACCAAGTTGATTATTATTTTTTCAGTTCCTACTTAAGCGAATTTCTGTCTTAATACATCAAGTCCCTAAGACCACGATCGTGGTCCATATCAATTGAAAATCAATTGTGTCTGCAATCTCCGTACTCGAAGGATTAAGTTGTTACGTAATAATTAACAGCATCTTATAGTGACGCATATCAATATTAAAAATCTTTATTGTTTGAATAAATATATTGAGACTCGGCCATCGCATTAAAACACGTGTAAATTCAATTATTTAGTTACTTACTTAGATACTATTATTAGATTACTAAGATACCTTACTTAATAACTTTAAAATTTATTTTATAAAAACGTCGCATATAAAACTATATATTATTAATATAATTATGTATAAGCGGACCCATTTAATACCGGTGTCACACTCAACGGCCTTAGGATGTGATCCACATCAAAGTTGTGACATGAACACTTGTACGGATTACCCTATAACCTATACAAGGTTCAAGAGCAAACTTATACGAGTACTTGTCAAGATCAGGGATCAAACTTAGTGGCGGATTTAACACATGTGCCGCCCTAGGCACTAATTCAGTGACCGTCCCTAGTTGAGCCATTCACTACCTTACAATTAGATATATAAATTGTCCTAAAAAAAGGTCGACATCCTCCGTTCCCTATCTTAGATATACCATTTTCGATAAAAATGGTCATCCACCTCGTTTACAACTTTGCCACCAATTTTTAGGGTATTATTTAATCATCAAAACAATTATAATCGTTTAAAACTAATAGTAACGCATCAAAAGTCTCCTTTAGAAACGATTATTCTGTGATGGAACAAAAGTCCTTCTTTTGCGTAGGCCCTTAAGTCTCGTAAGGCCATAAGGATATGAAAAAAATATCTGCTTGTGATTAATAACTCAATAATAATAATATAATCTACGTAAATAATAATAAATAATTATTTATTATCCAATGAGATACGTGCCATTATGATTGCTGACTGGATTATCTCAACATGAAAATAGATTTTGCAAGGCAGCATAATGATATAATAGTTTTGATTACGCCATGCCCAAGCCTAGGCTGTTGCAGACTTTTCAGACAGGGCATGCCATTGTTGGTTGTTACTGACATTTCCACTTTTTCCTAGCCACGGCAAAAAAGGCCCCGTCAGAAACACCTACTATTCCTCCCTCCACACCTGGGTCTGTGGCATTTTGTCACCCCTCCCACCCTGTAGTTACGCATCTGTTAATATAAAAACATGCACATACAGTTCCTGCAACTTTACTATGTATTCGTTATTATTTATTTCAAACATTTCTTATTAAGGAGTAGAAACGGCAATTTATTCCATACACTCAGTGACCCGGAAAAGGGCTAAAAGGTTCATTACAACAAAGTAGACATATTAACTCAACAAAGATATCGGGTTCAACGAACTATGTACAAAGATAGGGTTGCCATCTCCAAATGAAAAATAAAAACTATTCGAAGTTGAATACCCAGGACAATTGAGGCGAAAACCAAATTGCAGAAGCGTAACGTGTGACTTTGGTGTTAAAACATAAGAAAGACCTTCCTTAAAAAAAAATCAAGACATTCGTTAGAAACTGTTCTGGATAGACTCAGATACCTTAAAACTAGGATATATCCTGGGAAACTAGGACCGTTGGCAACCCTAAAAGGGGCCTAAAACCGACAGTCCGAACACATTACATAAAATCACTCTCATGAACGCAATTATCATTAGACACTTGTCAATACCAATTCAAAATAATTGATTGCTGGATCGCGAACGAGATCAGACACGTGTACGTAATATAAAACAACTGCAAATATTATTTACTTATATTGATATTTTCATTTACTAGTAATTGGAATTACTAAAGAAATGTTCATGTAAAAAAAAGAAATATTTTTAGCGGGATACGTTGTACACTTTTTTTTAGGGCATATTGTTAGGAACCTTAGTCCTATCCTATCTACTATTATGTAGCGAGTAGCTACTCTATTATAAACTAAAACGAAAAAAAAAAACATTTTATTTTTTATTTTATTTATTAATTCGTTATTGCACATAGTAAAGTTATGTACAAAGGGAGGGTTTAACGCTTTCGCGTTCTCTATCAGCCTACCTTTAAAAAAACATAGAGATTGTGCATAAAAAAAAACTTAATTACTTTACTCAACTGTTTGTGTTCTTAGTATTCGTACTTCATATTGCGGAAAAATTCATTCATATACCCTATTTAAGAACTACTTCGATCATCTCAGTTTTCATATTAAAATCCGTATAAAAATCCGTTTAAAAAAAATTAATTGAATAATTTCACTTTGATCCCGGAAAAAAACTCTTCAAAAGATACGAGTATATGAAAACGGTTTGATGTCAGGTACCGAAAGGATATATTGATTATTATGTTTACATAATATTTCACCTCCCTGACGTGATACAAATTGATGATGCAAACGGGAAATTGAGGATATAAAAATATTTACTGAAGTTAATTTGTCAATATCCCTCAAAGGATTAATCTAATCGTTATTTGACGTAAATATTCGTTTAGGTCTTTTTAATTGGAGGGCATTTCAGCATTTTCAAATGTTATGTAAATAAAAAACTTTTGATGTAAGACGACACAGTCAAAAATTAAAAAAAAAATAGTGTCTTTCTCTACCCATATTGAGTAAAAACATTGAATAATAAAATGAAATACTAACATAAGCGCTGTATTTAATCTATTCCACGATTTGTGTATTTACTGTAAAATTAATATTATGAACTGACCCCTAATTCTTTATGTCAACAAAATGCAAATATCAAGCAAACGCTATAGTTATTTATAAAACGAGCTACAAAGTGACGAATCTAAAATGCTTTAGGAATTCACTAGAAGAAAGTATTCTTTTATACTTTCCTTTATAAATGTTGCTTTCATCATGGGAAATATAGAATTTTGACGAAATATTCAAATCATGTATTCCCATATCCAATATATACCCTCATGGAATCGCCAAAACAATCACGATTTGTATGAATACCATATAATCATATTATGGGGAGCATAATGTTACTGATTTTCAATGCGTGGTCGGTATAATGTTACTCTCAAGATATCACGTTTATGTTTATATCCAAACAAATAATTCGGCACACTTAAACACTTAATTGTGGTTTGCCTAATAATTAGGCAATGGGCATCGCCACGAGAGGTATTTTGGGTTTTAAACACCCCTCTCTCACCACCCCGATATATTCAAAATCATTAATATCATGTCCAGTGGCGATTAATAGATACTGCCCCTTACTGTCGATAACAATCGGTAGCGATAGGCGTGCTGGGGAGACGCGCAAGAAGAAACCGGAACAAATTACACAAATACCCCGAGTGGGAATCGAACAAGCGACCAGCGGACCGGAGCCAGCGTTAATGGCATATTCAGAGCCACTACACCAGAGCGGTCGTCAATCACCGTCCTACGAAAAATCAAACAAAACAAATCCTTTTAAAAACAAAGTGTCTTTAATGTTTCAATGTTTATTTCAGATAAAATGCGTCGCAGCGGTGTCGGGATCCTCGGCCGGGCGAGGGCGAGGACCCTCAAGATGTCAGTCACGATTGTTCTAGTGTTCTTCGCCTGCTGGTCGCCGTACTACTGTTATTGTATGTGGTGAGTTTGACACAATGACAGCTGTATAATGTTTCAATTTTTCATAATGGAATTATCAGAGATGGAGTGTTCAAATGGCATATGGGGGCTGTATAATGTTTCATAATGGGATGATCAGAAATGGAATGTTCAAATGGAATATGGGAGCTGTATAATATTTCATAATGGAATGACCAGTGTTTAGAGTGCATTGTTGTTAGTGTAACAAATATTGGATTAATATTGGTTGAAGGATTCAGTCCTCTCTTGTATTAGGTACTATAATTTGTTGTTATTAAAATACATATTTGGGGTAATTTGTTAAGTAATTATGTAACAATTTGTCCATTTCAAGCTGTCTATTTAATTTCTCATTTTTTTTTGTAAAAAATACAAAGAAATTTTTATAGCTCAAGTTAAAAAAATCGTCAATTAAAGTGTTAGTTTTCATTATACTTATAATGTACAATACCCGTGTACTTCTTCCGGTCTTACAATAATGTTTTTGCGACAAAATTCAATGCAAAAGTATCTTTTTAAATCATATCATTATTTCCAAGTTATTCCGTACCTATTGAGATAAATTGATACGGATCGTACAAAGGAAATCCGATGCTTTATTGAAAATTGTATAAAATAAAATTGCTTTTCTGTACATCTCGATATTATCCGATGCACTCTTATTTCTCGAATATTGGATTGTATTAGTGCGCTATGATATCGCTATAAAGTTATTACTTATTATTTGAAATTGGCAATCATTGAATTTTACAAATCATATTTCATTTGAAACATTATAGTAAAGTGTAATGAGACTTAAATAATATTCTTATTCTATGCATAATACATACAAACCAAATTAAAAATGTACATTAAAAAGGGAAAAGGGTTACTTCGTTATTATTTGACATTCCAATATCTTTACGATAAAATCAATTTTTGCTGTCATATTTTTACTTTTTTATTATTTTATCTAGGTATTGGATAGATAAAGATTCAGTGAAGAGTCTAGACCCGGCCTTCCAGAAGGCCATGTGGCTGTTCTCCTGCACAAACTCCTGCGCCAACCCTATAGTGTACGGCGCCTTCAATAGGAACCGCTGGACGTGGCGATCGGGACACGTAAGTAAGAAATTAATAACTTTATTTCCACAGAAAACTGGAATATTACAAAATGAAAATAGTGCAAAAAAATAGAGAAATGAAAATTATTTCACAATAAATTAGTGAGTTTTGAAATGCATTCGTTAAATTCAAGATATTGGAATAGTTTTACGCCACTTGCAATATTGTTGAAACTTCAACTCATATGTAAGGAAGTAACTTGCTTTATATGAACACAAAGGAATGTCGACGGGAAACTGGTATTCCAAAAGGCATATTAACGCTTAGATAGTGACGACATATTCTAAAGCATGTGACATATTTTATACTCTTCGTTTTTTATGTAATGTAACATTTTTTATGAAAAGAATCTATACATAATAAGAAAAATATGATATAGATAAATTTATTTTATGAAAATAAATATTAAAGAAATTAAAAACACTTGTTTCTACAGATATAAAAAGCCCCGAAACAGATAGCAGTATTGAAGATCGTTAGTATAAATAAACAAGAATTGACCTTTTTGTGACAATTTTTTGCAGAATACACGATGTCGAAACGGCTGGAGAAGAGGTTCGAGATTCCACCACGGAGATTCTATGGAAATATCCGCAGCGACTCTTGCACGAGCGAGGTATTCCCTCCAGTCTGAGAGGCACAGCCGGAGGGACTCCGCGTTCGGAATCCACAATGGCTCCCAAAAACACATCAACAACAACAATAATAACAACATTAATGGAATCGTTTAACCTACATGTTACAAATCGTGTTCGAACTGTCATGATATATTTGACTGTAACTTTCAAATTGTAACAGTTACATTTTTGAACGGCGTTACATCAACTTCACTAGTTTAATATGTATAAAGTTAATGTATTTCTAACGGGATTCCTTAGTTTCTCTCTAAATAATGTTCTTTGTATGTTTGAAGGAGAGCTTTAAAAACTTTTATACATATCTATGTAGGATGTAAAGTCATAATTCATATTTGTACTAAGTTATTGCGTTGTTTCTGTATATAGTTGTTAATATCTTCAATTTGTGATAATTTAATGTAAAAATATGTATTGGACCGTTGATGGAAAATCCGATATCTAAACTATATATGTATAACTAGTCCCGACGGTTTTTAAGTAGGATTAATTTTTTTTTGTAATTATAAATTAGTTTGTCGCTAATGTAAGTCCTGTATTTAAGTAATTATGACATTCCTTTTAGAGGCAATTGTGTAGATACTCATTCTTAAACCAAACATTCCAAATATTTTTTTATCTTTAAAAGACTAACTGATTATATTCCATTCCATGAATTTAAAAAGCGAAATTTCTATTGTAAATATATTTTATGAAATAACAACAAATTAATGTTTAAAATAAATGTTTATTTACGTTATAATTATAAGCGTGTTTTTAATGGAATGGATTATAATCGTCTAATATATTGTATAAATCGTTAGACATACTCGAATGTTGTTATTTTTGTTATAATTTGTAGTTTAATATGTACGCTGGCTGTGAAGCGATGGAGACTCGGTTCCGTGGGAGTTTTATACCGATAAAGCCTTAGGTTCAAGAGAATATTTCATTAATAAAATATAAAACCATAATGGCTTTTATTTGAATTAAACTAGGAGTAAATAAAAATCTCTTGCTATGGTAAGTATTTATTAAAATAACGTTTTAAAAAGTTTACAGTGACAACTGAAATAAGATTATAAACGCCGATATAAAATCTATAATGATTTGTACTTGAAGTAGACAGGCGAGAAGATTTTGGTCATAAATTTTGGTAGTTTATTTTTCGAAATATTTGAAAATAAATATATACATGAAACATACGAGACTCAATAAATTAGATTAAAAAACTTTACAATAAATAAGAAGTGAATTCACATCTAAGTTTCCTAATTTATTTATTTATTTATTTCTATATATGCACGATTACAATCATTTTAAATAATTAAATCTGACATTACAGAGCTCCATTTTTTATTTACTTAGATTTAACATTTATACTTAATTATCTAATTTTTGGCCATTTTGATGATATTATAATAAATTAACAATAATAATTCATATCAATAAATGTAAATTTTCATAAATATGTAACAAATAACGTAAAAGTTTCTGTATTTCATACTTTGTCATTTTTAAATCGTTCAAAACGATCATTAAATAAAAATAACAATTAAATTCAACATAAAACACTAAGTGTTATTGGATTCCGTAATAAGTTAATACTGGAATGCGACGACATAATGACTGAACACTAGAAACTATTTTACACGCACTTATATTATGGCACATTTAAACCTGAAACATAATATTTTAGATGACTTACAAACGCGACTGATGCCTTACGCCGTAAGTGACTTACAACTTATTTGAACTGTCTCCAGTCGCGGACGTACTTTTGAGCGTAACGTCGTGACACGTGACATATTTTTAATGAAGTATCTGATAGCAGAATTTTGACATAATCTACTTATTTAGAAGTACACATGTCACTTATCTTAAAATTAAGCTGGTTTATTCAATATTTTTAATATTATTCGCAATTGACAGTCGCGGTTCCAAGTTATGCCGAATAATATGTTTCAAGCTATAATTTTTATTACATTAAACATATACAGAAGATTACTACAAACATACATATAAAGATTATACATTCATACAAAAATAGATTGACAGATCTCAGCTACAGATGGTAAAAGTTTTTATAACGTACAGTGTAAAGATTCAGCTAAAATACTGTTTTTCTATTCGAATTGTCGTTAAATTCTTTAAAATTTGTTTCTTTTCGTAAATGTATGAAAATAGTGTAGAAGTACTGATGTAAAATGTTTACGAATTTTCTCATTCAAAGATCAATTTCGTCTCAAAACCCGTTCCAGGACTTCTCAAAATACATTCAGATGCCGCTTACAAATTAATCGATTTTGAGAAATCCTGAAATAGTTTTTAAGTACAATCAATATTGCATACTTAGATATATAATAGATAGATGCATAGATTTTAATATTAATATATTGGCACGTTTCGAACACACTGATACTACATCCCATCTAACACTTATAGAGCATGAAGATTACAAATATAATGAAAATAAAAATATTTAAACAAAAAATATACATAACTTTAGTAACATGTACACTACACATCAATTATTATATTTACTAAAATTATGATATGAAATTGGTAGTACCGAAATAATACTAATTTAAATACTTTATAATTTAATTCTTATAACAGACACCGTTATTTGAGTTAACATTTATTTAAAGTCATAACCCAGACGGTAGAACTAAAGGCTTAATCACACAAAGTTATTGGCCCATTTTTAGGGTCTGTTTCACAGTCGCCAAATAAGTTTAACGGCTAGATAAAATGCAAAATTATCATGCCTTATTGGGCAGACAATATGTCAAACGCAGTTAAATAGGAGGCGATTACTAAGCAAGTTATAATTTATACTTGGCACTTTATTTGAAGATTGTAAAGCAGACCCTAATTGTACATTTATGACAGTTAATTTAAAATCTACTGTCAAAAATGCACAGAAAAAAGTAGCGATGGATTTGCATAGCTGCCCCTTAGTATCTACCTACACAACGTAATAAATTAATCACAACAAAAATAATTCATACTACTTATACGTTATTGTCCTGACACGGAATAACGTTAACGTTATTGAACACAGAACCTTATTATAACGCTTAACGATAACCGCCTACCGTTAAATAGCTCTACACATGAAGTACTCTGTCGTCATAGACAATATTAAGAAAAATATTAATATATTATACATGCGCAGAGTAAAACTTACTCTTGTACTTAAATAACCAATAATAATATAGTAATATGTATAACATTATTTCATAACTCTAGTTTTTTTCAAATTTGTAACTGTATTCGAGATGTCACTTTTAGACGTAACGGTTTCGGAATATGTTAACGTCAATTAGTATTAAAAAATCAAAGAATCGAATTGATTTAGTGTCATATAATGCAATTAATAATAATCAAATAACCTAGTAAGATTTACTAACGAGCTATTATCCAAGTAGCCGGTGGATCGTCAGTTCAATGCTCGCCCTTCTCCAGCTCGGTGAGTTCGTGCGAAGGCGCCAGTTCCCTGTCGTTTGCCATCGCTCTCGTCTTCTCTATGTCACCCTGGGAGAGTGACGTCACAATAATGGCACCGAGGGCGTCGCACACAACATTTATAGTTGTACGGAATCGATCACTGGAATTGGTTGGAATATTCGATTAATAATAATGCTTGGTTTGACGTGTTTCACCCGGTGTATTTTCGTCGCATTAGTTTTGAGATTATTGTAGAAGTATTGTGTACGACTTTGCACATTACGTGCTAAATAGGTACGAATATCATCTTACCAGCAATCGAAAGAATTTTTCTGTTTTCTCCTATCGTTAAGATTATGATTTTTTTAAAATCGATTAAAGATACATAAAGACAAATAAGAAAGACATGAGATTAATTAAATCAAAATCACTAAACTAACTGACCACCGCGACTTACTTTATTTTAAAAATATTTTTACTAAATAAAACAAAGAACTAAAAACATAGAAGAAAGTAAAAAAAACTAAAGATAACTCACAGTAACCAGTCGACCGCAAGGATGATGGAGACGTCTTCGGCTGGCAGGTTGACGGTGTCCAGCACCATCACCATGGTCACCAGCCCAGCTTGGGGAATACCCGCCGCGCCTATACTGGCTGCCGTGGCTGTTACACTGGAATTATAGACATTGAGACTCTATTTTATTGAGGATAGTAGCATAACAAGGTAGAAATTGTTGTTGGGTTTAAAAAAAGGAGGAAGGATTTTGTAATATAAATAAGCTGCAATTGTTTTAAGCAATGTAGTCTGAAGTAGAACAGCGTAGACCATTCAGTTTTTCTTCGTATACGCACAGAATAGATAAAGTATACAGAAGCAAAGCTTCAAACAACGGCGCGAAACGATTGCAATACTACAAGCACGCGGGGCATGTGTGAGTGTCCTCTAGCTGCCTGTCAAATACGTGTCGATACTTAGGAAAAAACCA
>DVVJ01002235.1:0-10031 GCA_018234505.1 Junonia neildi neildi
CTTGAAAATCCAGCGGTACTAGCCAGGGTTTGAACCCGTGACCTTTGGTTAAGATCCACATGTTCATACCACTAGGCCATCTCGGCCTTTTTGCGTATCTACGTCCAATTATTTTATATACTCTTAGCTTATTCTTCAGTATTAAAATGTAGACTTTTGTTTTTTGTACTATTTATACAATCTGTGATATTTTACAAATAACTCAAAGAAAATCTCCAATTGGAGATTAATCATTCATAATGTTTTAAATACCTTGTGTGTTGTACTGAACGATTTGATATTATTAGGCATAATCTTTCATCCTTGACTTCCACCAAAGGTTAAGGAAACTTACGAATAGTAAAAGACGCAGCTACATTAGAGTGATTTTCTAAGACATTGTAATACTTTAAAACTAGAAAACTGCTAAAACTACCGTATTAAAATGGTTTCCGATTTTTTAATTCGTAGGTTATCCGAGTTGCGTAGTGTGAAACACAGTCGCGACGTGCGATTGCGTCAGGAGAGCGAACAGCGGCAGCTTGGTATGAGGCTCTTGCATCGCGACGTCGCCAACCTACCGGCAGAGGCGGTCGAGCAATTGACCCAAGCTCATCATACTCTTTGTATGTTCATGATTTTTTTTAAACTTTTAATCGAAAACACTACTTTAAAATGATAAATATAATAATACACACTACTTTAAATCGAAAAGTGTGTGAAGGACGGCAAATTTCAAAATCATACATTTTTATCATGTATTAGTATAAATTTATCTGAAAATATGCTGGCGCATATGGATGTTCTACTGTTTTTTTATCAAAGGAATTAAGTGACTAATCAATTTCGTATTTCACAGTTTTAAAATTATATGATAATTATGTAAATTTAATTTAACAATCGAATATCTCGGTTTAATCAGTTAATTTTTGTTTTAGCTCGAGACACACAAAGCACTCCAACAGTCCTTCTTAACTGGCTACGTGGAAAGAGCACGCCTAAAGTAGTACATATGTAAACGGCTAGAGTAAAACATAGTACTTTAGGAGGTTAAGCTCAGGATTAAATTGATTTATTTGCTCTTTGTGTTGTCACCACAGCACTGCACAATTGAGTGTTTGGAAATAAAACATAAAGTTACAAATTGTGCATTTCGTCAAGCTTGTTAGAGTAACGAAGAGCCAGTATCATTAAAAGTAGTGACTTCATTATATTTTATTTATAACCATTCTAAGTTATGTATATTCCTTTATAAACACTGTTCTTCTGTTTTACACGTAGGCACCTTGCCAATATAATTCTTCCAGTTTTCTGATTTCGATCTCGGTAATCCTTGAACGAAATATTTATTATATAATTTAAAAAATATTGCCACGACTGTTTAGAATAACAAGAAAACTTTTAGTTTTAAAAATATGTTCTTTTCTTCTAATTTTTCTTATAAATGTATTGTTAGTTGCTACACTGTTACTGGCACATAAAATCGAGCCATTTTAGTATAAAAAAGGTGCTAAAATTTTTCATTCCAATATGTTTAAAAAGTAAAAAAAAAAAACGTTTTCATAGAAAAACCAAAATTCTTATTTGGATGGAAGAGTAATATTTTAATAAGGATGATATCGCGCCATACACGCATTTTGAAATATGCTTCAAATTAAATTAGCTTAGCAAATAAATATTATATAATTGAAATCTTTTAATTGAATTCAACATACCTAAATCATGAATAAAAGATGTGGTTGCAACTTTAGTAAGAATTATTCGCGTAGTTATGATAGTTTTAATTCCAAAATTTACTTTATAGCAAATTTCCAATAGAAATCAAAATATGGCAATGTTCCTAAGTATAATTCAACATGCTGGTCAGTCTTAATGACAACTTACATCGAAGACGGCGGGCTTTGACATTTGCTTAGCAGGGAAGGCCATGTACTCAAACAATTTTTTATGGTTCGACCCCCTCACCCACTTCAGTAACCTTTTTTTTTCAATTTTTATTCTAAGGCCATTCTCTTACGAAACTATTCAGAGAAGCAAACCACGATATCGTACTGTCTGTATGTCAAATGAATCGAGACGCTTCGTGAGAGAAGGGCCTAAATCAACGACTACGTGACAAACATGTGCACACTTCCACCCTCCCTCCTCCTTTGTGATCTAGTTTAGTATTTTAAAGAGAGCCTCCTTAATACACGTAGGCCGAGTACGTTCCCTAAATGATAAAGGAAAATGTGATTATCTCTGGCCAGTATGCTGGACAAACTCACCTTATGTCGATAATTGCATACGATCCGATCGAATTCGACCATATAACGATGACTCAATTATAATATTCCGAATGATATAAATAAAAACGATAATTGTAAAAATCTGTTTAATTTTTTTTTCTTGTATAAATATAAAAATGTAATATATAAATGGTTTAATTTAAGGTAATTTGTTCATTTATAAATTTAAAAATAACGACAACGGTTTCGCGAATTGTAAAAGCGCGTAAAGGAGGCAAAGATAAATTATTGTGCCTTTTCATTAAATACATTTTGTTTTATTATTAATGTTTATTTTTCATAGCAGCTAAGTATCTATACTATATATTTTATTCATTGTAAATAAATTAATCGACATATTAAAAGTGATTAATTCGGTCATTGTATATGAAAGTGTAAATTTGTTTTCCATTAAATGGTAATTATTTTAAAGGCAGTTTCATTAATTGAACCTACCGTTTATAATAATAAATAATAATATATTATTTATATAATTTTTAGTCCATAAAATTAGGCTTGATGAACTCAACCTTAACATTAATATGTGATATTATCTTCTCCTCAGACCTTAATAAGAGAAGAGGCCTTTTTCTAACGCTGGGGAATGCATTAACGCATACCACACAAGGAAACTTGGGTTGTTACTCAGGGGCGTAGCTAGCGCCGTATCAGCCGTATCAATTATACGGGGCCCCGGGGCTATGGGGGCCCCCTAAAGTGCTTAAACAAAAATTAGAAAAATGCTATCTACAATATCACTTTTGTCTGAAAAGTTTTCCGGATGTTTTGAAAATTAGTGATTTTTTTATAGATTTGAATTTGCTCTTTTCGAATTTCTTCTTCTTCTAATTTTGCCGCTCGCGCGGTAATAATTATTATAGATTTTGCACCTAAAATCACCGATGTTGTTACTCATTGTTCGATAAAAAAAAGTAATTTTCTAAATTAAACTGCTGAATAATTCCTATTATCTGAATAATAATAAGTTTTCTTTTTGTAAAATCAATACTTAAAGCGTAAGAGCACCGCTAAGTCAGCTCAACTCGCATTCTCCTTCGATTTGTTCTTCTTAATCGAACAAGCTGCAAATCTCAATTATTATTATTGTCAAATACATATGGTCCACCCATGGTACAACCAGTTTTAACAAAAAAAGACATTTTCTCTAGCTTAAATTAGTGTTGTTTTCGTGCTATGTACATCGTCAGCCATTCGCAGCTTACTGCTGGACATAGACAAGTTCATGCCAAATATCCCGGTCTTCGACAAGCCTCATCGAGTTCACTCCAGTAACCGCGCGTGTTTCGGCAGTCCAGCGGGCCGAAGGGTATACCACACGAAGTTTGCTAAGACGCGGTCTCCACTCTAGGACTCGTCTGCTCTAACGGCCGCCAAACACAAACGTGGCCGGCCCACTGTCACTTCAGCTTTGCTGATTCTGTGACTTATGTAGGTTATTTTGGTTCTCTCGTGAATAATCTAATTTTCGATTTTATCCTTGATAGAAACTCCGAGCATGTCTCGCACCATAACAGTCGCTAAGCGACTTTGAAGCTGTGGATTAGCCCCACTGCTAGTGTCCACGTCTTGGCAGCGGTATGTCATCACAGGCGTTGCGGAATTGTCCACGTAAGGACTCGACAGAGCTTACCAAATGCCGTCCAACCCAATTGAAACCTTCTATTGCCTTCTTTCTCAAAGCTGCGCCGACCGAGACAGTACAAATCTGGCCTAAGTAAATGTTGTCCTGTAAAACTTCGAGAAGAACGCTATTGACATTCACCGGTCTCAGCAGGATATTCCTGTTGAACATGACTTTTCCTTGTTTTGTCCAAGTTCCAACGGAGACGCACACTTCGGGAAAGTTGAATAATTAATGTCATTTAGCATTTGATTCAGTTTTTCTAGTGTCTCTGCAAAGATGAAGATGTCGTTGGTAAAACTCTTACTGTCTCTACATTGACTTGGACTGGACTTGACGACTCATCGAGTGTAGTCCTGGATTTTGAAGACGTTCCCCACCACGTTGATGAGCTTTGGGATTATCAGGTCTCCCATCTTTAATTTGGACGGTCATAGTCGCAGCGTTGTAGAGACATCTCATCACTTCGACAATTTGCTCGTTGATTTGACATCTTTGCAAGGACTCAGAAACAGCTTAGGTTTCGATGGAGACGAAGGTTTTCTCGTAAACCACAAATGCCATATACAGCGGCTGATTATACTGTCCGATCTTCTGTGTATAATGTGCCCAATAGTATGAATGTAATCTACGGTGCTGTAGCCCGGCTTGATTTGAAAGTTAGTATTCGTCGAACTCAGTGGCGATGGCGAGACGATTCGTATCGACCCGTGAGAGCTTCTTATAAATCTGGCTCAGAAGCGAAGTCGGCCCTTTACTTTTTTATGAAAGTCCCTCGTGTTTGAGCAACGGAGGGCCCTGCGCGTGATTTTTACTTTGCTTTGCTACGGCGACGGTGCTTGAGTGGATGGAATTTTGCGTTTCTGCCTTATCAGATCAGGGTTTTGGGAGAAAGTTTAAACAGCTTATTGGAACTCGTTGGTGGAAAATGTCAAAAATCTGTTTTTTGGGCGTCATTTTTTCAATAAGGCGGCGAGAACAGTAAAGATACGAGGCGGCAAAGGTGTAAGAAATTCGCAAAGAGGAGGTTAAAATGTACAATGATCAATTTTCAAAACTTCCGGAAAAAATTCAAGTAACCTATACCTAAATATTAATTTCAATTGAATGCAACCATTGTTTATTTTAATTTTGGGGCCCCAAAAATTTTTTGATACGGGGCCCCGCTAAGGCACGCTACGCCACTGCTGGTGATACACGGGTTATTAAATTAATCCTGTATAGTCGATTAGGATTTCAGTTTTAAAGAGTTATTATTTTTTTAATATAAAAAATAAATTTAAATTAAATAAATAAATTTAACTTAAATAAATGTTCATATTGAATTTATATACATATATCCCAGTTTATATTTAATTTCGTACACATGGATACACATGGATAGGTTAGAATAGACGAGACATTGTATTCCATTTTTTCCCTATAACATCTCACTGTAACACTACGTGCTTCATTGGGGAAAAAAGGTAGCTAATTGGCAGTGTAATGCGCTTTTTCTATCAAGAATTTACCTTAGGCACTTTGTAGCAATAAAACCGAAGCCTACATTGTCGTTTTTATGAGTATAGCGAGAGCTGTGTACAATGCAATAAATTCAGTCTCGAGTGCATTTACTCGAATATAACACGTATTTTCACGTACAAAAAAGCTAAATTGGTGTGCTAATCGCGTAGAGGGGTGCACGTAACATTATTATAGGTCTTGCAGTGTAGGGTCTGTCACTCAATTGCTTCGTTATTGCAACGTGACTGCAATCACCGATGAACGTCCGTGTTTGGGTTTACCTCAGATGGCAATATGTTAGAAATGGTATAACTACACATACGAGCGTGGATTAACACTTAACCTACCAAGCATTGGTCAAATGAACCGTTTTCAAATTACTTTAAAATTTAGGTACACATTTTAAACGCTGTTATACAGTTATTAAACCCTGTGACACTTCCATACACAGATAAAAAAAGACAGAAATAATGCCTTAAGACGTTTATATGAGTAAACTATAAAATATCGACACGTTGTCGCGGACTTTTTAAAATATGTTATTATTAATGAGAACTTTATTTTAAGTAATATTTAGTGTTTAGTGGGAATTTGACATAGAAATGCAGTTTTTGTACTGTATGTGTGTTTAAAAATATTTGCAGCCTTGTTCAATTCACTACTCTTCCATTGATTTTCAATTCTAAGGCGTATACCGACAAAATAACGTCTGTTTTTACGCAGTTATTGATTTGGCCTTAACTATAGCAATTGTTTTAAGCCTGTCCATATGTTCTACTTGGCATATAATACAAATGCCAATTGTATATTAAGCTTCACTAAAATTTAAGATCTTAAACTTTATACTTTCTCAATGCTAATACTTATATAGCTTAAGCTGCTTAATGTGATAAATGACATCGTATTGCTGATAGGATTAATAAGTTTTATCCCAAGCTATCAGTAAGCAATCGCTTTGTGTAAAAATCAGTAGCCTTTTAATACCTAGGGTAGAGTAGTAGAAGCAAACCCTGGTTAAGTTCGGGAAAAATGCTAGTAAATAAGATTCCAAGCTAATAAATGGTAAAGACTTTTTGATTTTTTTTGCTTATAATAGAAAACTTTATAAATATAATTACACCACAATTCGTACACCGAAAAAATAAAAATACATAACACGTTCACTTAGTTTTTTTACACTCCCATGTACAAATATAATACTTTATAGAGCTAACAGCAGTTGTTGTCACTTGTGTTTGTTCCAAATTCATATCTGCATGACAATCCGAGTCGTTTCTATGCAAGCAAACCTTTGGAAACGTAAGCCCCAAAATTGGGCTGAATCCCAGTTTACTTAAGGCGATTCGTGTTCCAACAACCGGCACACAGATTCTGTGTTCACACCGTTTCAATATAAGTTTGCCTTTATTTCATCACAGTGTAACACAGTTGTTGTCGTGTTCCAAGTAGGAAATGCCCCAGTGTGCTGTATCGTGTGCGTTATTTGAATTTGTAATCTCCTAGCGCGTGCCAAGGATGTGGCGGCTTAAAACATCGACGGAAACACCGGGAACTTTTTTGTATTCATAATTCAACTCTTTAAATGTTTAAAATCTAGTAAAATCATGTTCTAGCACGTCTAAGTTTGAAACTGTTTTATTTTAAATACTTTATGAATTATTCCTCTTCATTGTACATATGTATGTACATGTTCATGTACTTCATACATCCATTACGTAGGTATATTTTGGTATATTGTAGGACCTATCTGTGATACTAAGGTTTTACAGAATTCATAGAAATAACAAGAAAAATAAAAAGTGTTATAATAGTTAAAAACAATATTTAGCAAACATGATTTTCTTATGTAAATTATCAATAGTTTTCTGATACGACATCCTCAAAAAGGACACAGAATCATAATCGAACTCATCGGATAATATTTGCAGATTGGCAAATCGCATCTCTCGTTCAAACCTGACAAGTTTAATCAAGTCAATGGAAATTTGTCTTTGCGAGTTCCGCACACGTTCCCCGGATTCAACTGTGAGATTTGCTTTTGAAACATTCTTGCTTTAGTTCAGCGCGGAGTGGGTAAACCGATGTTCTCTTAGTGTCGACGTGATAGTAAATCCGATTCAACTTTTTAGAAGATTATTAATTTTTTTATTAAAAAGTGAGATGAACATATTTCACGCGATGTGGTAGCAATTTTAAATTAGAAATTTTACACCCAAATTTATTACAAATTTTAAACTATGTGTATTAATTATAATTACATATTAATTATTTGGTTAAAAACAGCAATAATAGTAATGTTTCGATCACATATTTATAATTGATTTTTTTTTTAATTTCTAAAATGCTAAGCTGTTATTTTCGTTCACAAAAATAATTCTAAATACAGACAGAATATCGTTAAGTAAAATTCCTTTTCGCCTTAGAAGTTATTACGCGGTCCGTGAGCGGATGAAGTTAATACATTATAATGAAACATCAGGCAATTTTTTACGTTTCCATTAAGTTGTTGGGGGAAAATAAAAGGGAGAGGAAATGGGACCACTCAGTGTCCGTTCCGTCAAGATCGGGTGCGAGAAAATTCTTTTCTCAATCGACTGACTCCTATGAATACTAATGCCGTGGAGGAAATGGCTACAAATGCCGCTACGGATGATGTTTGGTGTGTAATGGCGTTGCGGGTAATGCGTTTCTTCTAGATAAGATGTACACGTCGCTATCTGCATAGTAATGTACCCGTTCATCGCGACAGCTGGCTGCTTTCAGGGATGAAATTGAAATAAAATTTTATTCCAAACGGTCCCCTGTTTTAACAATACGCATACATTTTCTATTTCCCTTATAATTCAAATTTATTCCGTCCGTTTCATAATGTGTACAACTGTACATATTTCAATTCGTACGCGAAATTTAAATAGATCTAAAGCTTTATAAAGTTAGAAACGAGGCGAGCGGTTTAATAAAATGACTAACTTTTTTTATACCCACGTCCCTGTATTTTAAATTCAAAGGTAAATATTTACACAAACGGCTACCCGCTCGTGCAGTATTCGTTAAATAACCTTCGCGGAGGTGCAACGCTGTAATGTGGGGAATAGCTGAAATTTAGCTCAATTTCCATGCAGAAAATTCTATGAAAATGCACAAGGGAAAATGTTGTTCTTATAATTGGACAGCTGCACCTTAACCGTACGTGGCATTTCTACAAATTTGCATATAAATAAGAGACACCCCTGAAAGGGCAAGCGAACCTTTACATTTTTATGAGTGGAAAACCAATTATCACAAGCAATTATCGAGTCAGCTAGATTGTGAAACGAATTGGATTTTTTAAATGTGATCAAAATTTCGATTTGCATTTAAATTGACGAAGTTTTAAAACGAGAGGATCTAATATAAAAAAAAATGTTGACCACGGAATTTATACATTTAAGATGAAGTTATTTTTTATGACAATATATTTTATGGTTTATATTTTTTATAATCTCGTTATGTTAAGGAGAATTATTAAAATTGTTATTTATAATTACGTACACTTAACCAGAAATTTCTGGACATCGTTATAAATTGACATAACATCAAAACATGCGAGATTGGTGTCAATGACTAAAACCAGCAACAATCAAGGTACAATTAACCGAGTTTCATCTAATTGAGTAGTTCCTAATTTAATTGTTACAATTAGTTAACCGCTAACACAGTCAGTTCAATTAACTGAATAGTCAAACGTATTTGCTTCTATGAGTACACATTACTACAAATGAGAACATTCATTTAAAATAAAATGATGTAATGTTAGCATTTTCTCAACAGGATTATGTGTATTCATATTAAATTACAACGTTTGCAGATTTTCTGAGCAAAACCACAAATGGACAGGCAGACAGATAGACAGACACGGTGAAGTTATACGGGTTTATGTTTATAATGTCTGGTTAGAATTATATTTTAGTGTAAAGTATAGAGAAAAGTTAGATAGAAATTAAAGAAAATACCAAATATAATCATATGTAATACACATACCTATTAGCAGAATAATAAAAATGCGTTATATTAAAATCTTTTTAAAAATGTTTCAATAAAAAATATAACATAATAGGCACGAATAGTATTTAGGCATTAAATACCAGTCACATTACGAACGCTTAAGCACACGCACATTAGACAGATTATGACATGCTTAAAAGTTCATAAGTAAAAAAGGCTAAGTTTCAGCTGGTATTGGTCACAAGCCCACCAGCACCATAGAGCATAGATCAATGCAACGAGAAACAAACGGCATCGGTCGAATCCTAGCTATAGGCACATTCGTCCACACCACAACACATATATCTCGGTCTGCACACATATAATCTGGTGATACATTGGTCTGTGTGCTCACGCCCTCGTATTTAGGGTGCGTGCTGTACAGGCTATAAGAGACTGGCGGTTTGCTATTATGTAATATTTTTTACAGTCATTTTATTATTATGCCAAAATATAATGTCTTTAACATATTTCATATTTCTGGCAATCTACATGGAATATTAAACTGTAAAAAAAAAACAATTTTAAAGGTTTCTTCAGAAAGGGTCTGGCCGTGTTTCCATACAAAATCTGCACTGACTTCTTTTTTGACAATAGTTCCTTTATTTTATAACTAG
>DVVJ01002236.1:0-10031 GCA_018234505.1 Junonia neildi neildi
AATAAAGTGTGGCTCTGTTGCGAACGGCGCTCGGCGCCCCTAGGACGCCGGCGCCCGTGTGCACCGCACACCCTGCACCTAAGGGAAAGACGCCCCTGACGGTATGTCTCTATACGATTTAATTATGATGAACAAAAAGTCCTGTTCTGTTCGTCGTGTGCTCAGGCCATTAAGAGACTTCGGACATAATTTTTATTAAAGTCGTATTTTTAATTTCGTTTGAAATGTTATAGTCGCTGGTAATATGCAAATAAGTTTCATAGTATGCAGTAACATTGTATGTCCGGGTGAAATTACATCACGCTGACTTGTCTAAGGTTTCCGACTGATTGCCGCAGCTATTCCTTCCGTTTTAACATATTAATTTTTATAACAACCCATGTATAAAGAAACTTCGAGAAATTGAAATATGTAATCAGTGAACTTGTAAATTGTATTCATTTATTTTTGTCCATTTAAAAATGCATTCAAAGAAAAGAAGAAACGTAATAAAATTTTCATATCTCGAATGGACGCATGATTTATGAGGATGATATGATAAATTAGATTTCGGCGACAGAGTGGGGCGCGACCCTAAGAGATCCGGAGCTTAATGCCTCGCGTCGCGCTCACTTGGACTTCGCAATTTTTCTCCGTGAATTATACAGCGTCGGATGATCCCGGCAGGCAGGCAGGCCCGCGGGAATATTTAGAATATTTAAGACCTTCGCAATAAACGCCCCTCGCGATCTTCAAATACTACTCAGAAATGAATTTCGAATTAACTGCAAAACTTCAACAATACTTCATTTATTATCTCTCGCAGTGGAGCCCGTCGGTTACTTTGAGATAGCGATCGGGTGCACTCGTTACGTCGTGTTTTCTAAATACGAGGAGAACCTTTGATCAATCAACTTTGGGGAATGTCGGAACAAACGTGCGGTTTCGCTGATTGAGGAGTGTAGTTTGCAGTTAGACGGCTCGAGGTCGCGTCGATACGGTCTTGCTCCAATTGCTTGTAATTGGAACGGATCCTAGCGACCAGTCCGCTTTGAATGCTTCTCGCTATTGCACAGTTTTCTTTCGCAATAAATCACAAACGAACGAGTCAATTAACTATGGTCGTTTTATTTTCGACGTTCCCTATCTTACTGTTTACAAACACAAAACGTTCGTGAAGTGCAAGAGCCCAAAATTCAAGCATCAGCTTTAGTCCTTATCGGATTTTTTGGAAGTCGACCTTTTTACATTCGTTTATTCTAATAGCCATGTCATTTTCATTTATTAGCGGAAAACTGCATATGACACATGTCCATTAGATCTACGATGAAAGCGTTGTAGTAATGGGTCGGAAATTAATGGTCACCACTCAGCGGGAGTGGAGCACAATGGCTTCGAAAGTTCCAATACTTTTCCACGAGAGGGAGACGCAGTGCTGTTGACAAATGCAAGTCATTGGGAGCGGACGACCGCGGCGGTAATTGAGCTTCCTTGTAGCAGCCTGCACTCTGAAGTAGGTACTCATTGCGACAGTAACGCCACTCTCACATGGAAATGGGCCGTGTAAGTGAACCATCTGGAGAATCGCTCGACATAATCTCTTCAATTGTATGATGTGATTGTATTTATTTGAGTGATTGGGTCGTTTATTATAATAAACAATTTTAAGATGGGTCCCGGCTATTGTCTTAATATTTCAAAATACAAATGTAAATCATTTAGTAATATTACAAAGCTAGTCAACAAACAATCCTGCAGCTGACAGTACCTTGTACACACGAGGATAGACCTAAAGGTCAGAGCGTGGCGAGAGTTAATTAGCAGAATCACCGGATCTCTCGCTGACAGCACCGCACGACGCAGCTGAATTACAAATAAACCATTTGCTAACACAAAATAAACATTCTACCAACAATGAGTATCTATCTACACTCACAAGTCTCAAAAAAACGTAACTCCATCATATCGTAATAAAGTAATTTTTGACATTTAGAAATCAATATGAATATTTACGCGACCACTACACAAGCTAGCAGCGTCGTTAATTAGAATATGACTTGACACAGCGACTACCGACTACACGTTTCCTCAACATTACGAAAGTCGGTGTCGCAAATTCCTGTTGTCTCAGTCAGATACGGCTAATGGTCTCTATGTAATGTAACAGGCCGCGACACGTTTGTTCGTCGCTCGTCACGACACACGGGAGCTCGTTTGCTCGACATCGCCTCGTCAAAAGCCCAGTCCACACTAGACGATCCGCGCTACACGATCACATTCACGATTTGTGGAAAAAAGGATCAACCACAACAAGGAGCAGAACGAACATTCTCTGCAAGCGCGCGCGTCTCTGAAACACCTGAATGTACCTTTGGATCGCAGGAGCACTCTCCTACCGCGATTAGAGCGTGGTAGGTCATCCAGTGTGGACCCACCTAATGGGCAGCTGTTAGAATCGTTTGTTGTATCAGAGGTACGGTCACCCTTTAAATCGGATAAACATTATGCCGTTTGTGATATTTCCTGAATAATGTTTTATTCAATTCAGTTCAACTCGTGATAAGAACGACATTTGAAATAATAACATTTCGAAAACACATAACGAGATCTTTGTATTATGAAATTCAAAAATGGAAGGCTGGTTACTGTTCCATCGTTGTTATTAATCTGCTCTTGGGTACGACTGAAGGAAACCAGCAAATATTTCTGCGATACTCCCGCCACATGGCCGCGTAATTGGATTAGAACGATGATTTCTACGACGAGATATGACAATCGTTCGTTATTATAGAAATATTTCTAGTAAATTATTCATTCAACTGTACTGCTTTCTATCATTTACAGTTTTAGTTTTATTTTTAGAGAAAACGTTTTAAAAAGTTATAAAGTTTTTACAAATAGGAAGCTAACTTGATCTGAGCATCTACTTAAACTAATATTAAACTAATATTAGTCACCTCAAATTAACCATGTTCTCTAACGCGTACCGTCTATCTCCGTAACTCCAATTAGTGCATCGCGTCAGGCCCACACGCCCGCGGCGCGTCCCGGCGCGTGTCAGTTCCTCATAGCCGCGGGTCACGGCGTCCCCTCGTGTCTTGGTATTGATTAAAAACTAACCAAGCGAAGAGATGTATACTCGACTAAATACATTTGGGACTGTTACAATTTCAACCGACTTCAAAAAACGAGAATCTGTCAATAGAGCCATGTGTGCATAGTGTTAGTCCAAGTTTGATAGTGGAAATTATTTTGTGGGTAAGGTTTTTGCCTATGTAAAGTGATGTACTTATGAGATTATTTTTATTTTTCTGATTAGAAAATATTTCCTCTACTGTATTGACGTTTAACTTTATAGGATAGGGGGTAAACAAGCTGACAGATCACCTAATGGTAAGTGACCACTGCAGCCCATGGACATTTTGCCAGAGGAGCTACAAAATACGTTGCCGCTTGCCGGCTTTGATCGACGTCCATTGGAAAACGACATGGAAAATGGAACACCTTAACGAATCAAAGAAATCATAGCAACAAAGTAAAGCTGATATGCATTGAATGGCGTTTATGTATTTGTTGTGATTCTGTGACACGCAGTGAGAGTAAATCGCTGCTACATTCCGCGGTCAGGGCGTGTTACGCAGCGTGACGCGCCACACGAGCTGGACAAGTGACACGCTCTTTTTATTTTGTTTAAAGTGCAGTCCCTAACTGGTTGAGCTTTTATTTTAGCAGACACGCTAGCTACGTTTCTGTCACCGTCTAATTGTCTCTTAGTGATTAAATTACTTGTTTTTGCATGAGGCAACTGTTACGTAATTTCTACTTTCAGTATTATGTTTTGAAATTCTTTTAGCTGATTTAGTCCTTTAGGTTATAGGTACTCAATTTCTTTACAAATCGAATCTAATTTGTTATCAAACTCACACAGTCTCGCTTCGATCGATCGTGTATTGACACGATTTTCTTAACACATTACGAATCTTACGATTACGTAGATTCTATAAGACGAGAATAAACCTAAATGATCTTGTTTGAATCACTAATTTAAGCAACGTTTACTAAGTGATTTTTACGCAACTTCAAAAAGGGAGTATTACATGAGAATCTGAAGATATTTGCTGACGTAATGAGCGAGTGCGAAGACAAACCTTGCGAGATAATGGCCCGCATCTCACGGCGACTGAAACATCAATACCAAACCCAGAGGCGCACTGTCTGAGTGCTTCCGTACTAAAGTATGATATTTCCTTTGATATGGGATTATTGATGAACGACAAAGACTACGAAAAGACGGATGAAATGAAATTTGACGATTATGGTGACTTAATGAGATATGTACATTGAAAATGCGAAATATCATATGCGAAATACGGGCTATAACACTACTCAAGAAATATACTCGATCATCAATCATCAAATCATCAAGTATAATACTCAAGTGTTGAACTATTTGGAATACATTTAGAAGCAAGAAGGAGGATATCATGATGAGGAAATCGATATAAATATTAAGAGAAAGAAATATTAGGTACACATATCTGCCAACCTGTAGTGGTGTAGCGTAGCGGTTCAAGCTTCGTATCACTTGTTCATCTTAATAGTAGGTAAAAGAGACATTTTTCTGGTAGTGTCTAACATGTACTATAGCCCATTAGTAATGTTATTGAAGACAAACAAATCTTTTTATTCAATTTTAAACACCACGCCTCAGAAAGTTGTGTAAACGTTCTCCTATAAATTTCAATTTAAATATATTATGAAGATCGAAGGTGAGATCAGAATGACCTCTAATATATGACCGTCATTATATTATCGAATTATAATGATGTATATCTCCACTGAAACGGGTACCGAGTTAATCTCACAATTAAGCCGCTTTCATTCAATTACGCCGATCCAAATAATCAATTACAACGGTGTATCTCGTGAGATATTCAAATTCATTCAGAGGGAACTAGTAATGTTGAGTTTAGTTTGAATAAATTTAAATGGTATTAATAAAACTCGAATCCTACGCGGGTCAGCCGTGGCGACGTAAATCAGCGTCTCGCGTCGTGTTGAACGACACTAACACAATGTTAAGACATTCAATTAAATTACACGACTGTGGCTGTAATGATTGCAAGTTACTTGCCCTAAAGAAGGGTATATCGAGAATTTCTAGTCGTTAGACAGAATGGTAAATTTGAATGCAATTTATTTGCAAGTCGTTTAAATTAAGGGTGTCAGAGCGTTTCAATTAATGGGAACGAAGATCTAGGGACAGTTACAGCGATATAACATAATATAAATTTAGAAAGTATAAATAGGCATAAATACCTATACTTATTTCAAGCTAGTTCGACCAAGTTCAGCGCTATTTACATCTTTCGCTACTCGCCCACGCTCGTCGTCTGACGCGAGCCTTAGTGTATTCCGCTGTAGCGACGCGACACGCACGTATTTATCAATGCATGGCCGTGTAGTGGTCGCATGCATGATGCAGTCTCGCTGAATGATTGAGTAGCCGGGGCCCGCACACGAGCGGCCACTCCGCACTGTACTGCCGCGCTTAGCGCAAAAGCGGTATCTTGGTAACAGCTAGTTCCGAAATAATTGAAGTTTCGTAAACATAGCGTTATCATTTATTAACAATCTTTCAAAAAAGATTACCGGTTTATTTTTTATTAATTTCTTAATTACTTATTTGACAGCATGGGACAGTATACGGCACACACATGCTCCAGTCCGCCCAATAATTCCACTGATTTGTCGATAAACCTCATATCCTTATAAAGGTTGACACAGTCGAGGCCTTGCGTGGGCTACGCACGTTCTGCCTATTTCGTAAATTCATAATGTCAAGCCAGTTAAACGGGTACAAGAACATAATGTTTTCAGTGCCAAACGTCTGTACCGAAATAATCGACTAATTCAATCGTAAGTCGAAAATGTCTTTTAGTATAAACTTATTGCTTCGTGGAATAATTTATTGTTGCTTTCAGTATTGTATCAGAACAAATAAGGACAATCAAATATATGAATAGACACTGCTTAACATTTTCTTGGCGTATCAATTTAGATAAAATGTGTACCTAAAGATATGCGACTATATTTTTAACTTTTTTTTAACCCAACAATGCCTACTACTAATAACTTAATATACATATTACGGTAGATTTACGTCTGGGAGATAGGTATAACTTTGATTTTGAATTATTTTTTAAGTCTATGCAAGAAAACTGTAATAATCGAAACCCATAAAGATGCAACCCATACAATCAAAAGCGGACATACCATTATGTGACCATATTTAAAAGTAACAGTTATGAACTAAACTACTGATTTTATAGCCACAATGAAATAAATAACGTAAAACTTGATCGCTTAAATACTACAATAGTAATAAATAAATATTTAATGACGTATCATACCATATTAGTTCGATCAAGACAAATGTAATAACGACAGTGACACGGAACAATATTAATTCAAATATTGCAACAGGACAAAACAAATCGTGTCGCTGTCAAGTCACCGCTGCGTGGGCGCCGGTCCGCCCCGCGCATTACGCGCACCGATGACGACCAGGGTTGCCAGATTATTTGATAGCCCTATCGCATATGTAGCCCTGAGATAGTCCCATCATGACTCAAAGATGGACACAAGAAAAACAAAAATGTCCCTTGGCATCCTTACCCGTGGTTAGGTGTACGTAAGGAGGTAAACTTTAAATTTTAATAAATCCCTACTATCTATTTATTAACAATCATTTCAAACAGAAATTGTAAATATCTATTTAAATGCAACAGTTTTGTTTCTTATATGTTCGGAAAAAGTGTATAGCCGAATCGGACCTGTAGCCAGCGGATAAAATATGATAGCCGCTCGATAAGGGACCCTTTTGGCGCTTTATCTGGCAACACCGATGACGACTCGGCGCAAACTGCACCTGACGTGACATTCCCTGATGAGATCTCGAGAGGCGTGATATCATTGGTGTCATATCACGTGGGTGGGAGGCATTACCATGACAATGCGGGATCGCTCCGATACCAACGCAAATGAAAGCCCTGCGTCTGACAAGCATACCCATTCGACTTTGACGCTATGTATGATTCCAGTTTTAGCTTTAATTGCGTGACGCGTCACATTCGTAGGACAATATTTGCGTATTTAAATGGAGACGTCATTTCGTAGGTTTAAATTTGATTACGCTATATCCTTTATTAAATAACGAATTACTAGTGTGAATTGGAAATTTTTCAAGGACAAAAAGTCGAGAATGAATCATGCGACCAAGACATACTAATTGAAGTATATTTTCCTTAAGCCGATGTGATTTTCGATTTAAATGTACACGTCTTAAGGTCGCAGCGTGCCTGCGTTCGACACATTCATCACGCTTGAGAATAAACAAACTTTATGCGACCAACTTGTTCCTTATTACGTTAGTATAAAAATTATTTTGCAATGGCCAGATTGTTAAGGAGTCGGCAGTGTTGCAGGAGGCAGGTGTAAGTGACGCTTGTCAACGCGCGCGACGATTGTCATGCTAATGGCCAGATCTTAAGAATCAAGGGACGGTCCCCGCATTTTGATTAAAAAACTTAAGACGTTTACGAATCTATTAGAAAAAGGTGAAAAGCGAAAACAACTTGACGGTATAATTCTATCAGCACATTTTTAATCTTGATAACAATACGTATAAAGAACAAAGGTGTCACGGTTTTGGAACAGGTATTCTCTGCCTCGATATCGTTTTCAATTTGGTTATTGAATAACCGCATCGTTAATCAATAACAATAGCTTGTAATGATCCCCAATGAGCTTTAATTACAATCAAGTGTTCAGGATCATTACGGCCGCGGCGCACGTCGCGCGGCGGGCGGTCGGCATTGTAATAACTTTGATTAGAAAAGGGTTATTAGTATTCCCTTATATACATAACTTCTTAATTAAACCTTGCTCATTTTTTATCACCCGAGACGAGCGCTCGAACTAAATAAGTAATGAAGAGGATTCCGCTGGAAAACTTTTCTATATTGTACGGAGAAAATACAGCGTTGTGGATTTGAAAAGTAACAATAGCTTTATAATATTTCATTGTTAACAAGTTGTTATTTATTGTGACAGGAACCCGAACAGCTCGCGTTTCAAATAAACGTGGAGTGCAGTGGCGTGCGAGCGAACTGCGGGTAGGGACTACTCGGCGGATTGTGGGAGACTTTAAGAACAGTATTAACAGAAGAACAGTATTGTATTTTGCAACGTCGAACAGGTATTAGAAAAATTAAATTATGCTTTTACGTCACAATGGCTACATTTCAAGCATTATTGGAGAATGAGTCGGCGCTACCAGCCGAGTTGGTTCAGTTGGCGAAAACTTCAGAGCGAACTTTTAGTACGACATAATTTTGTTAATTTAAAAATTTAACGTTGCACGTTATATCGTTTTAATAAAAGCGGAATAGCTATTTCAATTTAAGATCCACCGCATCCAAGTGTCTTCCTGCGAGATGAAATTAGCTTTTTTTGTACGAGGAGTGGAGACGGCGGTGCATCTCGTTGCGCAAACGAGGCGGAGGAATAAAGTTAATTATGGAAATAAAAGTATTAGCGAAGTTTTGATCGCAATGCGCGGCTCCCGCGCTTCGTAATGAGGCTCCGCGGGCCGCGATAGCTGCCGGCTCGGTGCATTGTTCACACGGTATGCATTCTTCCTTCAATCTCCTTTACGAGTTCTTTCATTTACATAGTTTTTAGTAATACTCATATCGTACGACAAGATTTTAATTGATTTTGTTTTCATGAGTGGCTACCTGTATCGTGTCGTGAAGTTATATCATTTCATATCAGCTTAATACGTGGAGATAATCTTTTGTCTAAAACGTGCATATTATTAATTTAAGGAATCAGTGTTATTAAAAAAAATATATAAAAAATGTTTGTCACTCTTTACGCGTTTCAATATAGTTTGACATTTGTTTTATGATTATTGCATTAAAACGCGTACGGTAGTTTAAACAACAATAATGATCACAAAATGTTAAGTTCGTCTCTATATATGTATATACATGTTCCATGAGGTACCAACTGTCAGTCAGTTCGTGCAGGGTAGGTATTAGTGTTGGTAACGCGGACCACCCCGCGGGACGTGAGGTGCGTCTTATCTCTGATCCTCGAGAGATGGGAATACTTTACTGATATCGAAATATAATTATCCTATTTTTAGTTCTCTGTATCGTATGGATCAGATTGGGAGGCTCGTGAAGCCGAAATGAATATGAAATTATTTGAACCTTTTAAAATTGACAATACGAAATAAACCTATTTCTTTTGTACTCAAATTTTTAACATGTAACAATTTATAAAAAATATGATGTTGATAATATATTTTCTTTATATCTGAGGCATACTTACATACAACTAAGCTTTAGATACAATAATTTTATAGAAGTTAAGTTTTTAACATATAATACAAAACAAAGAAAAACATTTCGAAAGGATAAAAACTAAAACAAATTGTCAAGTGTAAATTGCGGTGCTTATGTGTAATAGATAGGTATTTAATTCTAACGTAATTTCCCAGTAGATCAAGGACAAGAATTACCGCGCTTTTAATTATTTATGTAATAATTCAGATTGTTGTTATGTGAATCAGTATCGAGAAGTGTACTATAATGTGTGCTAAGCGATTCTTCACTTCTCAGTAGCTGCGGAATGAATTTTTGAAGAACAATCACGAACTCGGGCTGAATGCTAAACGAGGGATATTTATGAATACGGAAAGAAAGAAAAAGAAAAAATTCCTTTTGATCGTGGAACTCCACTTTCCAATAACATAATTTAGACAACTTTATAATTTCTTTTATTTCTACAAAAAACGTTGTTTACATTTCAAGCACTAATGTACCAAGCATTATGCTTAAAACCTACGTGTTTGGGAAATTGCTATGTGTAGAATCCTCATACATGAGCCGAGATGGCTAGCATGAGCACCGCTGGATTTTCAAGTGCTAAATTTGTGTTTAAATTCATCTCGAGCTCGGCGGTGAAGGAAAACATCGTGA
>DVVJ01002237.1:0-10030 GCA_018234505.1 Junonia neildi neildi
GGACCAGACCTAGAAACGAATGTTTATATAAATACAAACATCCGCCCCGAGCGGGAATCGAACCCACGACCGCCGGCGTTAATAGCACAATCAGCACCACGACACCAGAGCGGTTGTCGTTTGTTCGTTCTTGGTATCATTGCTATTTATACTGAGAGGTATACAAAAATCATCTTTTATAATAAAAAACAATTTAGCATCAATTGTGTTTTATTATACAATTTATGTTTGTATCTTTCGCACAATCATAACTACACCATTTCCTTTTTAATACTTTTGTTTGGTGTAAGAAGTTTTTTAATTGTACTATAATTTTTTTCCTTATATTTATAGATTTAAAAATTAGGAAATACCAAACTAGCCACTTGCCACTGCAAAAAGTATAAAATTCAGTAACGATATTTTAAGTATTTGAAATTTAATTTTATTATTTTCAATAAAGTAAAGTAAAGCTTGGCTAAGTGATAATAGCGAAGTCTTAAATATTAATAATATCTAATTATACCGTCTTTACGAACTTTAAATTACGAAAAAGTTATGTACTTAACTATTTAGAAATGGAATCAAATATAATATTCAAAATTCGGTTATATGATCAGAAGTTTTGAACCCAGGTGAGTTCTATTAAATTAAAACTGTTAAAAAACATTAAACATCAATAATGATTATAATTATCATATTAATTTAATTAAACCGTACATGTAAAATTGAAAACAATGTAATAATTACATATAAAAGTACAATTAATTTTGTCTCATTAAAAGCAAAAATAAAATTAAAAGCGGCCCACAGTTTGTCTCCGCTGCGTCCCCGTATCAGTGACCGCCGCTACGTCTAGAACACACAAATGCATTCGAGTAATTTCTCGAACCTTCGCAACTCGCTATCCTTGGGATAGGTCAAAGTCAAGGTCAATTTAGCGTCCGTGATGATACGTAATGATAATAAAATAAATGACTAATCATTATTTTGGTCAATAAATAAATTAATTGTATTAAAAAAATACGTTGGTAGGCATTTATTTAAAATATTATATCGTATTTTTTTTTCTATTAGGTAGGTAGGTAATTAAAAAATTAAAAACACTGTTTTCTTGCCCATTGACACCTAAATATTAATATAAGTAGGTAATCTTTAATTTTTTGTATTTACAATTTAAATTGATATTATTATTATTACTTACTAGGTTATAGGGACCTAGATTTAAATACTAAACTAAGTAGGTACTAAGTTACTTGTACCTATGTATATAAAAAAAATTTTGGAGGTTGTTAGGTAAATAAAACACAATTATTGATGTTTTACATTTATTTAATATAAATACATGGAACAATTACACCATGTTGGTAGGCATGTTCTTTTTATTATTTAATTTTCCTGGACCATTTTACACGGCAGCTATCTACTACATACGTAATACCTACCTATTAATAGTGTAAATATAGGCTAATTAGATTAATTCTGCATGCAATTATAATTGCAATGATCATTTCAATAAAATACTATTAATTCTAGGTGCTATTAGAAACTTATAATAACATTACATTGTATTACCTACCTACGTTCTTCAGTTTTAAATTAAAATAATTTCTTCCAAAAAATTATGGTAGGTAAATATTTAAGTGATTATAATAATAATTTATGATATTATAAACAATTGTTAATGATTATTTGACTTCTTACATTGTATATGCATAGGTATTTAAATAATTAAAAACAATTTACTAGTTACATGTTAAATTAATATTTATGCAATATTTAAACGCAAATTACAACGTTCGCAGTCTCTTAATATGTCATTGTATTCTTTTTATTGTGTTTCTTTGGTATTCGATGTTGAATAATTCTCAAGGATTCTACCCTACATCTAACTTTATTATGTCCACCCCACCCTACCTATTTTGGATTTCTGAGCAAAAAACTGGGGCACCAACAACTGGGGTTTTTTCGTACATAACATTGTACCTACATTATGCAATATGTATCGACATATACAGTAATTTATTATAAATAATTACATAGCTGTAGTATATTTTAATACAATGTGTATTTATTGTTCGAGCAATTATTGTTACTCGAGAGATCTCTTAAGATTCATTGTAATTTCCAATACTAGTTTTTCCTTCTTTTTACATAGGTATACATTTACACATTGTTTTGTATCTTTACACTTTAATTTTATAAACAAAAACTGCATTTTTTTAAATAATTATAATGAACACGGAAAAATATGTACCTAGTTAGGTGCTTATCAAATATGAAATGGTTAATTTCTCATAATTATAAGCACTTATGTACTTATTACAGTATATTAAAAAAATAGAATACAAAAATATATTTGATATCCTTATACTAAAATAAAAGCAGCTAAAGTAGCGCTAATAACATGTAACATCCACTTTTCATAGATATAAATATTATCTATGAATGTGTTTACTATTCGTGCGTTTTCGAGAAAACTCACGCATTATTTTTACGTTACGCATAGCGATAAGACCGTTACATCATTTATCTAAATGATCTACAATACTAATTAGTTAATAGTGACTTTTATTATATTTGTTTACTAAAAACCACTAGAAATTTTGAGTATGAACGTGAATTCTTCCTATTTTGACAATTATGTTTATAATTTCGCCAATGTATTGTAACGTATGGAATATTTTATTATACCTATTACTGGAAGATTCCATCTAAAGTTTTTGCATGAAAGAGCAACTATTCACACACGCTGACGGAAATTCGTGTTTATAGTCGCAACAGGAGTTTTGTGATGTCTTTGACATAAAAATATTATGTCAATGTTATTCATGTTCGATACTCAAAACCTGTTCTACAGCCTATCAAAGAAACTTGACCAAAACTAGATTAAGCTGTTCTAGTTTGTAAAAATACTTCGAGTACCTAGGCGTATTTCAAATTTAAAAGCTAGCTGGTTATGACACTGCATCGAAACCGAATGCTCTACTTTAAGTGGTAAAGACGTAGAAAAAAAATGTAAACTGGATATGTCATTAATAGTACGTTGGATAATAGCTATTCCGCTACCTAAGTAGGTACATAACTACATACTCAACAATTTTGTAACACTTTCAATTCCTTAAACCAATTAGAAATAGGTCCTTACCTAGTATTTGGTTTACTCTTGTCTCACTCATAGAGAATTATTACTGCCATTAATATTGTCTGTCTGGCTTAATTTTCAAATTTCAAAAAAAAAAATTTCAAATACCCTTAGCTATCCTATTATTCTATGTTAAATTGTTTATCCTATGATTATCCTTAGTTATCCTATGATTCTATGTGAAATTGTTAATACATATTTAAAAGAATGTTATTTTTTAAATATTTTTTCTTAGTATTTGGACCAATTCTTATGTCATATTACATATTTGATAGCGATATAGAGATGGTTTTTATTCCTTAACTTCTCAAACAATCATCATTTTTTGTAGACGTTTTCTTAAATCGTCGGTAATACCCTTAAAGCTTGTAGAATAATAAAATAATAAAAAAAAATCTTTTCACATTAGGTACATATATTATTTTAAATATTTCTACTGTGTAAGTACGTAACTGTTTACTAGATAAAGAGCATTGACATAAAATTATCTCATTATTTCTGTTTGTAAATTCCTTCAATGACGAAACTCTCGAAGTTTCACTTCAAGGTGATAAAAATAAGCGATACCTACTTTATTATTGTCAGTCACTCGAATAAAAGCTAAATAAACATTGCAGTTTTATAGGCACTTAAAATATTTATAAATTAATTAACTGGTTTAGGTACCTATAGTATAGGAAATCGTAAAATATCATGTTTTGTTTTTTAATGAATGCAAAAAATACGTGCTGTATGTGACTTTATTTTGTTTTTTTATTTATCATAGATAAATAGTTATCTTACAATAATCATAGTGATAAAAAATAAAAATATCGATCTTGTTGACGAATTTTAAAATACTAAACATTGTTCTCGAAATCCTGTGTCCGTCATTAACAAAAAAAATCAGCACATATTCTAAAAAAATTTGGGTTGTAGCCGTAGGTAATTATTACATAAAGTATAACAAATAAAATAAAAGACTCACTTTATGTCGGTAATGTCGGTTTAATTTATTTTTAATATTTAGCTTTACTGTAAAATTTAAATTAATAAAATATAAAAAGTTAAAAACCCTTCAAAATATTAATCTACCTGCCTATTTGTTTATAATTTAACAGAAGACTTAAAACAAGCAAAACGAGCATTAGTAGATAGGTACCTACCTAACAATCAATATTTAATTTTAATTAAAAATAAAGAGCAAATATCACAAAAGGAAACGCATTTCCCGACTGGCGACAAGGGTAATATTAGACTTGCATAGGTCATTGCACTTTGCAACGCAAACCGTTATTATACATTTTACTTTGTGACCACACCTAACTGTAAATATAGGTAAAATGTCAATAAAATGAAAGACATTCGTAAAATTCTAATTAAAAATTACCATTTATGGTCAGTTTTATTCATCATACCCATCTAATATGCTAAGACATCATGCATTCTTTACCTTTTCTGGCAAATAGTTACTTATGTATGTACATATTTTATTATGTATCATAAAAATATCTTGTGAAACAAACTAAAGTACATGTAAAATGTCATTAAAAACATATTTTAAGTCATATTATCATTTAAATCTACATATTATAACAATAAAATAATCTAGAATGTTCGTCAATTCCAAAATAACATCCTTTTTCGCTAGATCAATAACTGTTGTTTACAAATTTCGCCGGCCGGCGACCGGCGCGTCGTTTCACGAACATTCGTGAAGCCGTTGCCAGCTGAGCTCGCGCGAGGCTCCGCCCCTTCGGTAATACAAAATGTCGAGAATATTCTACTCCTCGCTAGATGGCGTTGCGGAGTATAAATACAGCGGCGAAGCGCGCCGAGGCATGGAATTTGAATCGAGCACTCGAAACGCAAACTACTCGCTACCAAGCGAACAATCTTCCTGCGAATTCTCGCTACAAGTGTTTTATTAAAAAGTTTCTTCGTGACAATATATTGAAAATGTCTCTCCTACCATATCTGTTTGGTCACCGCCACTACACACCAGCCCGTCTTCTGGACCAAGACTTTGGACTGGCGCTGACTCCTGACGACATGCTAACCGTGGTCGCTGCTCCCATGCTATCCCAGGACTACTACAGGCCATGGCGTCAACTGGCGAATGCTGCACGCGACATCGGCTCCAACATCAAGGCGGATAAGGATAAATTTCAAGTAAACCTGGACGTTCAGCATTTCGCGCCCGAAGAGATCACTGTAAAAACGGTTGATGGATTCATCGTTGTGGAAGGAAAGCACGAGGAGAAGAAAGATGAACACGGTTACATTTCTCGGCAATTCGTCAGAAGGTACGCACTTCCCAAAGGCTGCAACCCAGACACAGTTGAATCCAGGCTATCTTCAGATGGTGTTTTGACCGTCACAGCTCCACGACAACCCTCGGCTTTGAAGAATGAGAAGACGGTTCCCATCCAACACACCGGTCCCGTTCGCAAGGAAATCAAAGAGTCCACTGAAGAAGAAAAGAAAGAAGAGAAAAAGTAATTTCTAAGTATTTTAAATTTATTTAATACGCTTTTCCTTTAACCTGTTATTTAGAGACTGATTTTATTTGGTATATTTTATAAATAAATTTTAATGTTTAAGTTTTAACCGAATTGTTTCATTTCTTAATTTTATTTAACTTACACACACCGTTTTGTTTAATAATAAATATATTAAATATCTACCTATCTAGAATATTTCCAGATCATAATAGAATGATATTACATTACATGTCACTTTCATCGATGATTTTTTTTTAATTTTTCAAATAAATACGTTAGTTGAAGTTTTAAGAGTTGTGGCCTTGTGGGTAATACCAGAAATTTTATGAAGTACCTAACTACCCATAAGTTAATAATTTAAATCTATTTAACTACTGAAGATACATAATATCTGTTTATAAACACATGTAATTTATAAGATATAATCATAAACCTATTTAAAAAAACATAATTATCAATTATAAAATGAAAAAGTCGTAAGTCATTAAAATCAGCTATCTATTACATAGGTAGCGAAGATTTGGACAGACGTACATACTGACCCAAAAATGTTTTTCGCGTAAGGAATTTCCGTGTTTATAATTATTGGTTAAAAATAAAAAAAAAATGCTACATAATTTGGATTCAGCATCTGATCATTGTTAAAACTAGAACAGAATAGAAATACCCTTTATTGTACACCGATGTAGTAACACATACTTACAAAAGAAATTTACAAAAGTCATTATGTATGTACAAGTACATGTACAGGAGGCTAAAACTAGCTGTAGTTCGGCATAAAATCCAATACAAGTAAGTAGCTACTACTTTTTAATATTGATGAAGTAGGTACATACATAAAACGTAGCTAGAATAACGACAATATACAAAGAAAAAACCTAAAATAACCAGTACCTATATACATTCTTGGAATGAAATTAAAACGATCGTTGCATTTGCAGAAGTCATAAAAATTTATTACTGCTAAGTACTATAATAAAATGCATTGTGTGCATTACAATAATATGGGCGTGTTGATAACAATACTATGTTTATGTTACGTGTCGCGCTGAGTTTGTTTAACCTACTCGTTCGCTTGTTAGGTTAGGTTAGGTTAGTATCGATGGACTAGAATTTCATAATGAACGAACCAGCAGAACTATTCAAATAAATGGTAAAATTTACCATAATTATTATAGTTGCAGTGGCATGCGACTTTTAAATAATTTGATAAACGTGTAAAAACTGAGGGGTAAATAGGTAAAACTATCGCTAGAGCGATTCAGTAGGTACCCACATCTTGACAGGTAATTTTTTTATATTTTTTCTAAAACTTTTTCTATTACAAAATCCTATATAGGTAATCCAAAAACTTCTACTGTCGAAAGTATCAAGTATAATTATTTTATATTCTTGGCAAATTCATTATGTAGAAAATACCCACCAATAGTTTGTAATTAAGCGATAAAAAAGACGCTTTTTGAGATCAATAAATACGTATTGTAGAATGTTTTATTTCCAGCAAAGATAAGCTTTATGACTTACGGTTCACGGAGCTTAACCACTAGTAGTGATGTTAGTTGATAAATGAAATATATCGATATTAGATGCCGAATACATTTCCACTACATCATTGCGAGTTGGCGATTAAAAATATATTTAAATATACATATTAAAAATAAAACATTTAAAAAACCTTAAACCTGAAAAGGCAGCTAATCTGGTGTAGGTAAACCGCACCCTAAGAACATTTAAAGCAATAAAGGAATTACAAATGCGATAGTTACATAAACGACAGAAAGAAAAGAATCATATAATACTTTGATACCTTTGAAAAGTTGTAAAAGAAGGTATTGGATAGAAGAGGTGGAGGTTTGGGCTTACCTTAAGAAACGATTGAGCTTATCCGTTAAGGAATTGTTGTAGTAGGTATGTGGGTTATAGCTTAGTTTTACCACAATGCATGTTATTATTGAGAACTACATAAGTTACTTATTAATTTAGCATTGTTTTTTTTATGGCATAGGGGGCAAACGAGTTGACAGATCACCTGATAGAAAGTGAATGCTGCCGCCCATGGACATTTGCAACACCAGAGGAACTACAAATTGCCTTTTAGGGGGAATGAATGGGGAAGGGGTGGGGAATTGACCCTACCCTAAATTTAACGATTCCAAAATATAAATCTTATATTTTGGAATCGCAATACTGGAATGTTTTTTTTTACTTTTTTGTCTTTTGTATAAATTAATATAAAAAGAAATTAATATCAAAATAGGTACCTAGTTACATTCACGAAAAATGTAACCTTATTACATTTACCTTTTTTAATATCAATGTTTATGTATCTTGATTATCACTGACAATATGCCAAGTTGCAAATGAAGCCAATGTGATTTTTACATAACCTATTTTTTTAAACATTTAATTTACAAATACTTAAATAACAATAATGATTTTAAGTCCTCTTCTAAACAATAATCTCCGTCTAAAATTTATCCCATTAATGAAACAGACAAGAAACGTCAGACCGATAGTGAAAATAGGTAAGGACAAATTTCAAGTGTGTATTGATGTACGCAACTTTAAAAAAGACGAAATAAGGGTAAAAGCTCGTCCAGAATACGTAATAATTGAAGGCAAGCAAGAAAGGAAAACAAAAACTAAATGTGTTTTTCGACATTTTGTACGAAAATTTAAATTACCAGATGGTTGTAACCCACAACAGGTAAAATCGCAATTATCTAAAGATGGATATTTAACGGTTACAGCTCCTAGGAGTACTTGTGATATCAACTTACCATGTGAAACCGTCGTGCCCATCAGTTATAGTCCTAAAAAGACTGAACCTCCAAGTCTGATTGAGGAGAAGCCGGTGACTAAACCTCCCGACAAGAAGTGCAATTAGTCATAATCTTATTACGTCGCTTTGCAACATGTTCCAGAAAAAGACAGTCCAAAATACACTCGACTAAACAGCAAGGTGGGCGGTTTGTGCCAACAAAGTCTATTTTTATCTTGTTGACAAACACACAATAAAATTATGATAAAAATACGTGTCTAAATTTAAATGATTACTCATGCAAGATAGTTCTATGTCATATTCATCGTAGAATATTTGTGGATTGTAAACAATTTATGTATCAAATTGATCTGTAATTTTGTCTGCATCTAGAAAATTCTCTTGGGGATACATACGAAGGTATAAATATACGGAGGTGGCGTCATTGCTTACTTCATATAAATAGAAGGACCGTGAACACACTACTCCATACTGCAATTGTACACATACGAAGCAGCATTCGAGGAATACATACGAACGAAATGTCTTTTTCACCTTTCTTCTTTGACTACGACTTGCCTCGATGGCCAAGGCGTCTTCCCGACCAGAACTTCGGCCTTACTTTGTCGCCAGATGAGCTATTCACGGCTACAAGACCAATCAGTCCGATAGTTCCTCGATACCCGCATTGGTGGCCCAGAGACTCGGGATCTTCGATCAAACTTGAAAAGGACAAGTGGCAAATCAGTGTTGATGTACAGCACTTTGCACCAAGTGAAATTACTGTTAAAACGGTCAATGGATTTATTGTTGTGGAAGGCAAGCATGAAGAGAAGCAGGATGAGCATGGATTTATTTCAAGGCAGTTTGTGAGGCGTTTCGCTATCCCGGAAGACACCGACCCTGATGCGATCGAGTCAAGGCTGTCATCTGATGGTGTTCTCACAGTTTTGGCAGCAAGGAAGGATACCATGAAAGGTGAAAGGAATGTCCCCATCACACATACAGGACCAGTTCGAAAAGAAGTTAAGGACGACACATTAAAAGAGCAAATTAAAAGTGAAAATTAAATGAAATGTGAAAAAATTAGTGATGAAAGTGTATTAATTTACTTTGTTGTATTTGTTTATTGTGTTGTTATCATTTTTTTCGAATCGACTGATTAATAAGACTGTGATTTAATAAATTGTTTTGATAATATCGTTTTGTGATTTAATAATTATGTATCTAACTAAATCAAGTGATATTAAATGTCATAATAATTAATATAACTGCTATTTTATTTATCTTATTGTAGGTATTTTTTATTTATTACCTTTTTGTTTTTTACTTGAATATACATACCTATAGTTGTACATTTATTAATATCTTAGATATAAATAGAGAATTTAAATTAACTATTCTGTTCCCAAGTAAACTCTAAGTGTAAGTACCACGTAACATAGATTCGATCATTTATTTATACGACATACTAAACAGATTTAATGGAGGTTTCAAAAGAAAAAAAATAAAGAAAATAAATGTGTAATCCTTTTTTTATTTTATCTATATTTACAATGAAGATACTATTATATTACTTTTCTTATACATAATTTGGATTCAGCATCTGATCATTGTTAAAACTAGAACAGAATAGAAATACCCTTTATTGTACACCGATGT
>DVVJ01002238.1:0-10030 GCA_018234505.1 Junonia neildi neildi
ATCTCGAAATTTCCTACTTGCCTTTGAGGAAGATATGGGAACTTTTTTCATATACGCTTCTTTAGTGTCTGTAAAAGTTGCGATTTGTCTTTAGTTTGATGTGGCAAAAGTTAAAAGTTGATATGAGTACTAAATCTCCACTAGCCATATTGTTATAGAAGATAGAGGTTTGCCTGAAGTCAATTAGGAAATTTCGAGATGGCATATCTGATTAGTAGGCATCTTGTATTTTGGAAAACACCTTTAATGTTTTTGGCGAATATTTGACTATCTGTTATTAGCAATAAAAAGCTTTAAAAATCTGTTTATTAGTAATTCGAAAAATTTTTAGAACCGGCGTAACCAACACAGATTATTTATAATCAGCTTAAAACTTATCATCTAACATCTTAAAAAACATAATAATTAAAGTAATCTACTCTAAAATATCCACGAGTGTAAAACAGAATTAACATAAGCAAATGAAATCATATTTCATGTTCGTCCCACTCGATGTCCAACGGATAAACTGTTAACTGTCTCCGTGATAAATGGATCTTTATCATGTTCAAAATCGTTAACTTGCCAAACCTGATCGGTGACAGTCATTTGTTTATTGAGATCTACAACTCGAAGCCATAGACAAGTATTTGATTTAAAAAAAAATGTTTGACAGTTTTAATAAGTTTGACGTTTCGTTATTTTAATTTGTAGGTATCTATTTATTAGGTCAAGTTTATTATTTTTTTATTCTTTTAGTTTGTAATAGAAGTGTGTTTGAAAATAAAGAAACAAATGTATCTATATATTTCGTCCTTTTTAAATTTTCAATAATTGAATGAATGAATGAATGAAAATAATTTGAAATTAGTGTTTTAACTTTTTACTCAAACAGAAAATTTATATTTTCAGAACATAAATATATCTGTTAAATATTGTAAAAATAAAACATCGTATAATATAGACCGATTTAACGTAAATAAATTAGCGGTACATGGTAACATTAACGCAATCTGCTTGGCTCGTGTATCGCAGATCGATGCTGGCATTAAAAGCCATTGCTATCGGCTTACGCGATCAATTCGCAGTACCTGTAAAACTGTGCCTTTTTGCCGGCTGCTGATTTAAATGTTTAGGGATACCAGCTTAGAAAATGGATAGCATGAAATTGTCTATGGTCTTCTTTTTTTAACAACGCATAAAACTTTATATCACACTTTTCATTCAAAGAGAAGGCTACAAGAAACTGCTACAATTGAACAAGGAACTAAAATTGAATTTCGTCATACAAAATTTATTGAGGCTTAATAAAAATTTACGCAATACAAAATTAACGGTCGGCGGATTAAATTTCGATGCCTTTTTTTAATCACAGGTAGTGATATCAGATAACGTATTCTAGGTGATCGGTCACCGGCGTCACAGTAACAGATCCGTATCTCGGCGATTGTGACTGCCTCGATGCACGACTATTTTAATTGGACCCTGATCTTCGATCTGATAAATGTAAGGACAAGATGGCGGCTTTGTTTTTTTTTTATAAACATGTAGGCACGTGTTCGATGTTTGTACCAGTTATAAAATTTTGAATGGCCGCTTAATGGTGCTTGTGACGCTTTTGATGTTTGAGATTTTTTTTCTAATGTAACGATTTGTTAATGTGTATGTCGCTTTATTTTTATGTCACAAATTAAAACGTATTTCTCTTTTATTATGCTCAGTACACACGTTGGGAAACTCCGGGCCTTCTGTAGTTGGGACGTTGCGTTTGCTATTCAAACGCTGAGCCGATATCGTTTTAGTCTCTTTGCTTTATTAAAAGCAATGCGGGTACTTGACGGTTCAAACAAAATAGTTATGCGAATTGCATGCCTGTCCTCTCATATAAAAGCCATTTTAACCACATTATTTGACGTGTTTATAAAGACAAAAGGATGCTGATGAATATCATTTAACGAATCGACATTCGGTTTTGCGGAGTCGTTTAAACGACACCAAGTCACGCCATCTATCTGATTGAACATTCAACCTTTCTCAACAATCACAAGTTATAACTTACTTAAGGAAAAACGGGAGCTTGAACGCAACTAACGAACTGCGATAGCTCGCATTCGGTATGACGCCGACATTAAGCTGCCAGATAAACTGAGTACGAACCGAACCAATCGCGCGTCACTGCAGAATCGTAACAGCCAATCGAATTGCGCTGTGACTAGGATAGCGTGACCCGAACGCAATCCGATTCAAGTTGCATTCGTTACCGCGAGATGGCGGTCGGCTCGCGCGCCAATCGTCGCGTCCATCTTACTGTCGTGCCCATATAATGATCTTCACAGGGGCAGGAGAATGAAGTTGAGCCTCTCATTAATTGGCGTTTTGAGTTGAGATCGCTGCGCGAAAGATAGGTTAATTCCTCGCCCGGTCGAGATCGTTGTCGCTCAAAAAGGAAGGTGAGCGAGCGTTTTCTGGAAATCAGATCCAATTACAACAAGGTCCGTTAACTTTTTGTTCTGTTTGCTCGATGGTCGAAAGCATACTCACGCGCAGTGTTGACGGACGAGGGTCGTGCGACCGGTTCGTACTGACGAATCGGAGATTTTATTTCCTTAATGCACGGAAATGTTTGTAAAGCATTGCATTGCTCACATAATTCAATACCCTATACCCCACCCACGCGGAACATTTACATACCGCGAGCACGTCTCAATTAGGAGCACTAATGTATGCCTCGACCAAAGCCCTGATCTGTCTGACGTCGACAGATAGCGAGTGAAACGTGACGAGTGACGACTATCGCGAGAAAACCGCTGCCAACTTAGCATCGCTCCGCTATTAACAACACTAATAGGAATCGATATTGTCGATTTCTTTTATTTAAACGAACTATTCTGAATCCATTTGCGCATAGATAATAATTATAGAATGAAACATAAAAGGTTTATCTTTATTTTACAGGTGAGGACGAGGAATGGGGAAACGAGAGCGAGGCGATGCCAGGAGAACCTCGCACGCCGAGCTCGGGTGGAGAGCGAGCTGCTTCGAGCGGCGGAGCTTCACCTACTTCCGAGGGGTCAGCAACTGCGTCTCCACCACGTCTACGACTCAACGCGAGCTTAGCTACTGATCCGGCTCTTGCACCTCAAGCTACATCATTAAAACATGAGCCACCTTCACCATCACCGCCGCCTGCTCCAGCACAACAAGCGAGAGATTATGGACTACCTCTTACGGCGGCTAACTTTCCGGCTCTATTTCCTGCGGCCACTGTCACTCCGCCCGGCTACATGTGCAAACCTTGTGGAATACGCTATTCTTCTCTAAGCACACTTCAAGCGCATCAAGAACACTACTGTTCGAAACGCAGAACGAAACCTGATGGTACAGAAACACCAACAGATACAGCAGGTGACGAGTCAAGCGGTGACTCAAAAACATCCCGACCGCTCGGCAAGCAATATGCTTGCACCTATTGTTCATATAGCGCTGATAAGAAAGTCAGCTTAAATCGACATATGCGAATGCATTCCTCCTCACCGGTTAGTACTGGCACGCCAGTACCGCCTCCTACGTCAAATGGCGAAACTGTTGAAGGTCCACCTGCTCAAGATCGGTATTGTGTAGATTGTGATATTCATTTTAGCTCAGTAAAAACGTACCGAGCTCATAAAGCTCATTATTGTAATACAAGACAAGTTGTGAAACAAGCATTAGCTGCGGCCAGAGCGGGGTCTGCGACATCGGGATCTGCACCACCATCTCCAGGGGCAACCCCTCCAGCTCAAAATCAATATGCATTAGCATTGCCAACAAATCCAATTCTCATTGTTCCGTATTCACTTTTGAGGAGTGCAAGTACTCTACCAGGTACAACACTACCAGATCCAGATACACCATGTTTTTTGTTACCAAACGGAACATTTCAGCCCCTCAGTCGAGCGTTGCCAAATATAAATGCGGAGGTAAAAGAACCTGAGGTATTAAAGTCCGCTAATAGACCACGGGAACCATCACGAGATGGCGGAGCCACACCTTTAGATCTGAGCGTTCGTCGTACACCGGAGTCTGTTACTACAGATGAGCACGAAAAAGAAAACAGAATGCGTTCCGCTACTCCAGAACAAATAGTTTGTGCTCCATCGTTACCAGGTTCTCCTGGTACCCCATCACCTTCCAGAAGATCCTCTTCGCCAAGTGCTGAAAGTTCACCTAAGCGACGCCGACGCAATTCAAGAGGGCCTACCCCAAAACCACCAAGCGTACCTTCTCCTCCAGAAGAAAAATTCGCACCAGTCGTCCCACCTCCAATTTTACCACCCGCTTTGGCCTTACGACTAGCCACAGAATTACCCGTAACAGCGGCGTCACCCCAAGTACTGGTTAAACAAGGAGTGTCAAAATGTAAAGAATGCAATATAGTTTTCTGTAAATTTGAAAACTATCGTGTACATAAGCGCCATTACTGCTCCGCCGGGGGAGGGGAAGAGAGAGCTAGTCCAGCGCCTCCAGAACCCGGTCCTCCGCCACAGTACCGTCAATTAATTTGCTTGGCGTGCGGAATACACTTTAGTTCCCTAGATAATTTGACCACTCACCAATCATATTACTGCACGAAGAGAGAGACTCGATCACCGCGTAGCATTCCTGAGGTGCCGCGACCGGCTTCGGGGTCAGATGGTGGATGGAAGTGTCCGTGTTGCGAGGTGGTGTCTCCGACCGCGGCGGCGGCGCAGCGTCATATGGAGTCTCATGCTGGAGTCAAAGCTTTCCGCTGCACGATCTGCCGATACAGAGGAAACACGCTTCGTGGTATGCGAACTCATATACGTATGCATTTCCGCGAGAAGCCAGCTGATCTTCAGGTAGGTAATCTAAATATTTACATTATTAGTAGATACACTTTTAAAAGCTAATTTAATTAAATTATCCGCATTGTTAAATTTATGCAGAGGAAATAAAATTCAAAGAATTATTATTTAGAAATCGGTTCGAAAATTATATATACATACTAAATTCTACTATAATTTATACTAAGCCGAAATAATAATAGGTACTTACGTTTAGTACTTCTACATTTTCGTATTCGTACATTTAGCGTAATAAATATATTTTTATTTCATTTCAGGAGGAGAGCTACATCTCTTGCGTGCTCGAAGAAGACAACCGGGAGACGACGTCGCCCAGCCCAGCAGTGGGCGAGCGAGTCCACCGATGTGGATCTTGCGCTTACACCTCAACCTACCGCGGCAACGTTGTAAGGCACGCGCGTCTCGTCCACGCCACGGAAGACCCAGAACCAGAGGAGCAAACTTCCCCCATCCCCCCCGTTGATATTAAGAAAGAACCAGAGATCGAAGAAGACACTCCTAACTTCTGCAAATCCTGCAACATATCCTTCAAGTACGTGAACACGTACAAGGCGCACAAGCAGTTCTACTGCACCGCTGCCAACCAAGACGCCGCCGCCAACAATAACGTCCCGGCGAGGGTCAACGACGCGCCCGTGGTATGAATTGGATTAATATTCAGCGGTCTCATACAGAATTCTCAACTAATTTCGAGTTTTTGAATTTGAAAATAGAATTCCTAAAAAATGGCCGCTGCTCTCACAAGCCAACATTTTTCAGAACACCCTTCCTTGGCTTAATTTGCTTCCAATTGTTATTAAAAGTGTATATCCACTAGATTTCTGAATTATAAAGATTAAAAAAAATGTGCAATAATTTATAAAATATAAAATTTAATTCGATATAAGCCACGTGTATTGCATATCAAAGCCAAATTGACGTTTTGACATTTAATATTTTCATCGAGTGAATGGATGAATGAAATCTCGGCTAATGTAAATAGAGCCCAAATTTAGGTTTGTTATAATTATCTTGTTATGTAAATTCATTACTAGTTAAAAAGTTAACCTCTTCGTCATTGTATTAGTATACGTTAAAATACCAAATTGTAAATATTTGTAAAGATATTATCGCATTGTAACTAAATTTTATTACCATTCGTTCTAAGTGATTGTTCTTTCTTTGTTGTTAATTTTGTTTATTATTAATAGAATCTTAGATGAACTTTATTCAAACTTTGCTTGCTAAGCAATCGAATGCTCATTCCATTTGTATTAACCAGTGGTTTTTACATGTTTCCAGCGAATTAATGACACTACATAAGATTTTGTTAGGGCCAAAACAAATTCATACGATGTGACGTCACGTTATGGTACGATGATAACATGATTCTTCATTTAAAATATTAAAAAATCTATTTGACATTGTATAGTAAGAAATTACAAAACACGTCGTAAATTTTCATGATGCGTCGTTTTAACGTACCATGATACGACGTAATAACGTGTTTACATTTTTTGGTCGTAAATCATTTTTTTTTTAGATACTCGTTAAAATGGATTTGATAAAAAAATAATGCAATAGCAAGTTTCAACTAAAATTTATAGTTCAGTGTGTTTAATCTTTAGATTTAAGAGATTGATAACAATAATAGTTTTTAAATGTAGTGTCATTAAGTATTAAAAATCTCTTTATTAAAGCTAGAAGCGTTTGTACCTTTATGTATCCTACGACTCGAACACAGATTATTGTTAAATCATTTAAACATTCACCTCTTTTGTAATTATTATCATGGGTAACACTTTTTCTTTCATATAGACTAATATTAATTTAATCACAGACACAGTTCAAAATTCTTGAAATATTTAAAAATTAATTTAAATAAAAACAAGGTTTCAATTATAAAGCGATTTTTAAATTAAAAAAATGTAATTCACATGTTCATAATTTTTATTTTAAATTAAAGAAAACGCGAAATAATGATAAAGATTACAAATTATTCCTAAGTTTTACTATTCCGAAGATCACGAAGTTATATTCCCGAAAGATGTTTAAAGTTAGCCTGTTGTATATGTTTAAATCTACTTTCGTTCATAACATTTATAATTTAATTTTACAAAAGAGGTGAATGTTTACCTAATTCAGCAATGGTATTCAACGCAATAGATGGTCAGCATTTCGTTACCATCGCAGACTTATATCCTATAGTTTTTAAAACACTGGCTAGTAATATAAAATATAATGTAATTAAATGGAATATACATACAACATTATACGTCATTCTAATAGTAGGTAATTGTAAAGAGATTCCTCTCTTTTAGGCTTACCCTGCACTGCGAAAAAGCAGATTTTTTAAATAGAATGACCTACATATGAAACTCCATACCCTCTCTAAGGAATTTAAATGGTTGTTAAAGAATTGAAAAAAAGTCATTATTTTTTTCGCAGTGCAGTCCCGGCCTTAGTAAGAAATTCACGCAAAATACCATGTTTTGTCAATGCCAAAGCATCGCTAGATTATTGTAATTTGCATTTATAGGTATCTCACTAATTATAGTAATAATAGGTATAAGTGAATACAAGACTTATTCCGTAGATATACATATAAAATTCGTGTATTCATATTGTGTTCGTCTTAAAATTGGAATAAGTCTCGAATTATCCAACTCGGGTTAATGGCCGTATCGTTGATTCGGACGAAACCAATATGTTCGTTCGTGACGTAATTTGTTGTTAAGTCGTTGACAAAACAGTACAGGTGGACTAGAGATATACGATATTTATTATTACTTTTATTCTTCGTATATTGTATTTCTAACAATCAACCTTTGTCACTTTTCAAAAAAAAAAAAATAAACGACCGTAATTTTTTTTTTGCAAAAACAATTTGTACACGACTTAAACAGTAACACGTAAAATTATCATGACATTGTAACAATAAAGAAACATAGCATCTGAAGTGTCGTGCCATAATCAGTGTTTAAAAAAATAGTTTTTAAATATAAGGTGATATTCTCGAATAATTACGGCTAAAGTTATCAGGAATCATGTCAGTAAAGTAATCGTTAATAAATTAAATTTCAATAAACTTCGTCGATACGCCTAGTAACATCGGCCGAATATAAATATGCCACGATATGTAACCATATGATGTTATTGAAATGATAATACGCGAAACGCGCGTACATTGATATTGTAAAATACGCCAGACAATAAATTATTATTTATCACATATTAACACTGTGTTTATTTTATTCGTTAACTTTTTAATGATTTCCGTTCCTTTTCCTTCCTCCTGATTAATATCACAAAAATTTAAATAATAATATAATTATATAGAGTTTTTAAATACAGTCCGCATTTTCAAAATTTAGTCTTGTTCATAAGTTATAAATTGAATTTTTTACCTGTAGTTAAATATTTGAAGCGTCTAAAACAATAAAGAAGATTTATTAAGAAAAACAAAATTAAGCGCCTTAGCAAAAATAAGAAACCTTAAAAAGATTTATTTAAATCTTTTGCTATTTTACTTTCTGTAGGCGCATGAAAATATAATCGGCGCCACCACCACTGACTTTATTTTTCAATTCACCGTAGTTATTTGCTTTCAGCGGCTAGGGTTTTTTCTGTTAGGTAGTACAGAAGACATATATTAGTACAGATAACGGCCTTACCCAGGATATCAAAACAAGGCAAATTGAAGTAATAAACGTGCTTTATATACCTAATTACTTGTATACCATGTATTGATAAGGAGTAAACAAAAACGCCAAACTTGTGTACATACTTGTAATAAAAAACACAACAGCTTAATCCGGTTCAGACGAGTCATCAGCATACTGTTCCCGGAACTGCTAGGAGTCCTTCTCCTAACCAGATCTGACTTCTAGTCTTTTATTTAAAGCAAGCAAATTATTGCGGTTGACATCTTTATTTGAAAACAAAAACAGGTAATAATTTGTTGGATTTCCAAAGCAATAAAAATTGAGAACATTTAGATAAAATAATGCGGACTCTAGGTTTTCTCTATGCAATCAGGTGACATAGTCCTTATAATGCTAAAACTAGGAATAACTATATGTATTTCTGAGAAAAGGTAAACAAAAACAACAGTTTTGTGTAAAAACTTGTAATAAAAAAACATAGCTTAATCTGGATCGGACGAGTCATCAGCGTACTGTTCCCGGAACTGCTCGGAATCCTCCTCTTGACCATAGTAGAAGCCTTCGTCACTGTCATCTTTATATCCTGGACTGTCATCCATTCTTGTGCTGTGAACGTAACCTCTACTGTCGGAGAGATCTGGCTGTTCAGAGAGGACTTTAGCCTTGTACTTGGCGTATGCAGCACCGTAACGTTTGACGTCTTCGTTGAATAAGTCTGGCGGTTCGTCGTATATTTTGTCTTCTCCTGCGTCACTTGATAGGTCATCTTCTGCAATGTAATTATATACCTAATTTTATTACCTAAGCCTAATAATGAGACCTATTTTATGAGAGATAAAGATTTTTCTTTATAATACATTTTTAATTTTCAATCAGCTATTACTTAAATATTAAAAACAGAAAGTTGACTATCTAATTTAGTTTATAAATGCAAAAAATTTGAAAGGAAACAAAATTATTACAATCGTAATGAATAGGCTCCGAGTTACGGAATACCCGAGCGAAGATGGTGCATGATACTTTATAAAAGAAAAATGTACCCATAAATCTTTTAAAGTTCCTTGAACGATACAGTTACAGTAATATATAAATCAAATTCAGGGTTAATTTACCTAAATTACAGTTTTGCACAGCTTTGATCATATCCTCTTCATCTATACTACTGGGCTCGGAATCTGGATAGTCATTCCGCCAGTCATTTTCCGCATTGGAATCCTCACTGTCTTCCTCTTCTGAGTCTACTAAGCCATTGTCTCTATATGATCCAAATATTAGATCTGTCTCGTAATTTTCTATACTGAAATAATATAAAAATAAATGGATATTACTTTTAAATAGCGGATTAAACTATATTTTAATTTTACAATAGAATACCAGGTTATTCAATACTAGACACAAACACATAAGATATTTTGGAAGATAGTTCGGAATTTAGTAATTAGGTAACGTAAGTAGTTAGGTAACTTTTTTATTCTGCAGTAATTAAACAAATATTATTGGTTATGTGCAAAGCGAGTAGTGGCGGACAGATAACAATCACAG
>DVVJ01002239.1:0-10028 GCA_018234505.1 Junonia neildi neildi
CACTTACTTGAATAAACAAATACCGTCTATCTCGGCTAAGCTATTTTTTTTAATGTAATGTTACCTGAATTTTTCCTAGGGTGGCAGAATTCAATATCGATAAAGTATACGCGTTCCTGGTCAGCACGAGCGGAACCACCGGCAAAGTGAAGATCGCGGCGTTCAACCACAAGCCCTTCACCAGTAAACTCACGTGGCTGATGACACAGTATAACTATGACAAAATGTAAGTATTACATATTCTGATAAGGAGCGGAGATGGCCTAGTGGTTCATGTCAATCTAAACCGAAGGTCGCGGTTTGGAACATCCTTGTTAGCACTGCTGAATTTTCAATTCCAAAATTTTTGTTTAAATTAATCTCGTGCTGTTGGTGAAGAAAAACATCGTAAAGAAACCTGCATGTGCCGGTAGAAATTCTGACACATGTATATCCGACAACCTGCAGTGGAGTAGCGTGGTGGGAAAAGATCTTTAACGTTCTCCCTAATAGGTGAAGAGGTTTTTGTTCAGCAGTAAGATATTTACTGGATATTACTTTACTTTTACTACTACATATTCTTATTGCTTATCAGTAGCTTTACTATAGCATGGGGGTCCGTGGCAAATTCATTCGATGAGACCCACCAGAGTCGTGGTATTTGAACAGAAAAAAGGTCACCAACGCAAAAACCTTTACATTTGCACATTTTCCCGGGAACTTTCTGATAATAAAAGTAGTAATAATTTTTAATTTTCTGAAACTCGTATTAGAGGCCCCTTCAAGGTTTGGGCCCATAGCATTTAGCCACCGTTACCATGTAGTTACCTCACTGCTTCTCACAAACTGTGTTGTGTAGTTTAGTGTTTTTTCCTTATTTTGTCTGAGATGTTTGTTGAGCGCCATAGGGATGTGGTCGGCAGATGTTTTCAGTACATTCTTAAGTATGGAATCATTTAATAACGTATCCTTTTCCGTGTAGAACAAGAGTGTAGGCGTTGAAACCTTCTTTAAAGGTAATACACGTAGCTTGATGATGTGATGACATGATGTTGTATCAGTAGATACATATAAGTTTGTTAAAATTCAATTATTCTACGAGTATCTATAGTGAACGGAAATTTTTGATTTAGGATGGACAAGACTAACATTTTTCCTTAGTAGGTAATTTGTCCTAGTAATGGTATGAATGAAATGACTAAAGGTGTTCTTGTAATGACAAATTTTTTAGAGGGTTTGACTCGTGGAACTTTAATCATTCGTGGCCTGTGGTAAAGGAAAACCTCACGAGGAAAACGGTTGCAAGAATTTATTACGTATTATGGGCTTAGGAAGAAATTCCTAAGTATTCTCGTCAGCCCAAAGGAACGTTGAGGAAAATTCCGTCTTCCTTAATAGCGGAAAATATTATTTGATATTATATATTGACCGCTTATGAACCAATCTTAAACTTATAAAATGTCTGACCGGTATATCAAAACAAAGCTCAAGCAACTGCATAATATGCAGATAGATAAAATGTGCTTAGTATAAAGAAAAACGGACAAAACCTTGAAAAAAATTTCACTGGAAAATAACTAGCTCCTTTTTGCTTAATTTATAAGAAAAAAATATGTTTATACACCCTGCGTATTAAAAAAAAAGAAATCGTCAACGGAAAGCCAAAACTGTTTCCACGACGCTTCAATAGATATGGTTTTCCGGTGACGAAATATATTTTATTAAAAAATTGTATGATATTCTTGAGTTTTAATGTTGAAAAACAAAAATATGCATCTTAAAAATGTTTGGTTCTAATCCCAGCTATTTAGTGTAAGCAATACAAAGACGAGAGGATAATTTTTTTTATTATAAAGTAATTCTAAAAAAAATTTTTCCTTGTTCAGGCCCAAGAAAACTGTGTTAAACTTATCACCAGTGAATTGGATATCGAACTACTTCATGTCCGTTGGTAATCCGCTGCTCGGAGACACGAAACTTCAGAGCTCAATACCCGACAGCTATGAACATGTTATCGACATCATCAACAAATATAGAGTAAGTAATGAATCATTTTATACATTTTCCCCAGAGCGCTATAATCTGGGGGCTTTCAAGCGTCGAGTGTATAAGCACTTATTCCCAGAAGGCCGGCAACGCCACCGCAGCATGCCTTATGTTGCAGATGTCCATGGACGACAATGACCATTTGTCATCAGGTGGAATTGTCTACTCGTTTACCTCCTTTTCTTTTCATTAAAAAAAAAATAAAAAAAAACGTATTCATCAATAATAGCGACTTCATACTTGTTTATAGTAATTGTATGTAATTCTTGGGAAGTTTGTATTTTCGGAACAAAATGTAGCCTATGCCCTAAGCCAAGGTATATTTCAAATTTTATCCACTGCTGCGTAAGAGCAACAAACATCCCAATTTATAACCATTTTTCATATTTGAAGAATCTTAAATGTTTGTAAGATAATCAAGACTAAAAGTTGTATTCGGCGGAAATTTAAAACCATCTAGTCTTATACTTAAGTGATTTTAACAATCTGTGTCTAAGGTAAGGACACCTAATTCCGAGGTATTTCTCAAAATGGTACATTTATATTTCCGAGCAATTTAAAAAAACGGCTTTATCTATTTTATGCCTTCATTTTATTCTATTTTTTTTTTTTCAGCCTTTCCAGAACAAAATAAACTTTTCGAAATACCACGAATTAGGTAGTAACACTTTAGTCTGAGTTTTTCTCATTACTCGATTGCGGTAAAGCCAATTAAATGTAGCATTAAATTAGTGTCAATTCTTGGTATAAAAAAATATAGATTTTAACCGATTTCAAATAAGAGGCAGATTTTTAAATCGACAGTCAACAATCGATTTTACCGACGACACATTGCCAATGCCAATGCCACGACAGTTGCACCTATTTTATGTAAAAAAAATAAAATTATCGAAACTTTTTTCTTATTTACAGCCAGTACAAGCGTTATTCAGCCCACCATTAGTGACGTATCTAGTAACCAAGAAAGATAAGGTCGACCTCACCTGCTTCAAAAACATAGGCGTTGCAGGATCAAAGATTTACCCGGAAGTCATGGCACAGTTTAAGGTAACTTTGCAGATAATTTTGCTAACAGATAAAACTTTTTTTAATATAAGAATATCTCTATCAGAACTACCAGACGGCTAACCTTTAAGGCTATTCTGACCAAAAATCGAGACTCACTCAAGCGAATTTTTTACACTTCCCTCACATGATTGTACATATAGCGCCACGCGATATGATGCGGCACCGAGTCGTACTAAAGTATTTGTCATTTTTGACGTAGAATGTATGCATTGCATATTCTATAGCAAGTTTTTAGGAATTCAAATTTGACAGACCGAATGAGCGAAATTACTAAATTCACTTGAATGAGCCTCGATTTTTGGCCGGAATAGCCCTACTGATGTTAAATCAGATCACATTTGGGATCATGTCAGCTTAAGAAAATAAACATGGGGAAAGAGACTTTTCGGGATAAAAAGTAGCCAATGTTCTAATCACAGATATAGGACGTAGCCATTTTAATTTTCAGCCAAATCGATTCAACCATTTTCCTTTAAAAGAGATTCAAACGTCCAAACTTACCAACTTTCACCTTTATAATATTACTAAGATAAGACTATTCCTTTCAGGAACTGCTAGCTGAAGACGCGATAGCTATGGAAGCGTACGGCCAGACGGAGATGATGGGGTCAGTGCTGGCTCCGAACCCTAAAGGACCGAGTGATAGCTGCGGGAGACCCCTACCGATTTACGCTATTAAGGTAAAAAATATTGTGTATCTATAGAGCATTGTGACTTATCCTTTGACGTCATAAAGCTTATTTACATTTGGGGAAGAATGCAGTTATAGAAACTTCTTAGTTCACACAAGTAGTTTAGTATAGTCCGTACCAATCAGAGCCCGTATTCTCTATATCACGATACGTAACGTGCCCAAAACATACAATCAATCATACAATCTTTCCATGGCACGTGACGTCTTCTTAAAACGGTATTTTGTAAGCACACGTCTTGAAAACGTAAGGAATAGTATAGATAATGATATTCTTGTCTTTTTGGAGATGGTACGATCCGTTTCTATTAACAAAAAAAGGTTACCGGTATATTTTTTATTCATTTCTTAATTACTTATTTGACAGCATGGGACGCGCCACGTAACGTGACATTTCCATTTCACAATGTCATAGAGAATACGGTTTTAAAACAATAACGTGTTACAACATAGAAATACGTTTTGATTTGAAATAGAAAATACGGGCCCAGAGTCGAGATTACTTCGACGATCACACGCAAATTCTAATTCGACTCATATTCCAGACATATTTTAAGTTAGTCGAATTTACCTATATACGAGTACCTTATACCTCTCTGGTGTAGTGGTGCTGAATGCGCTATAACCGCCGATGGTCACGGGTTCGATTCCCGCTCGGGGCGGATGTTTGTATTTAAATAAACATTCGTTCCTAGGTCTGGTTCATGTGGGGTTACCCACTGTGCCTCGGAGAGCTCGTAAAGCCGTCGGTCTCGGTTGTTATAACAATCACCTGATACATTTTTGTACACAATATTATAGATAATCACATAGTTAAAGAGTTTTTTAACAACGCGCTTGCACTATTTTTTAATTGATTAGAAATTAGATGTTTCAGAAATGTATACGACCGGGGTCTTAGTACACTGTATACATATACATGTAGCCAAAAATGTCTTGGTAGTTTTTAACTAAATATTTTCTACAAATACCGTTCATGTACAAATTAAAAGTAATTTAATGTGAGACTGCAATACAAAATACAAAAATCAAATGGCAATCGCGAATTTTTTATAGTGTCGTGGTACTTTGACACTCTGTCATTAATATTAGTCTTACCCAATTTATCTACAAATTATTTCGGGAGAAAATCGTTTTTGCTTATAAATTGCTATTTTATTTAATTATTTCTTTATAGTGCACTAATGGTAGCCTAATTTGAAATATTCTTAGTAGTGTTTAATCAATAAAAATGATATAACTGACAGTTGTTATCAGCTGTCACTGTCACCAATTCACTTACCACTGCAGTTTTGTTCGACCACTTCTCCAGATTCCGCCACATGTATTCGTTAATCGTCATATCTGGTATCACCACATCTGGAAACGGTGACTTCACAACTTTATCCGCCGTCCAAAGATGCTTCGTTCTAACACTTGGATATACTCTGTTTTCAAACACTCTACTTAAAAAACCGACTCTAAACTTCAACATTTTGTTGTGTTTTATTAAATCAAACGACACGTTAATTGAATCACTGAATAAATATTCAATACGACGTTACCGGCCGCGATCTTGATACAAACTAATATTTTTAGATTAAAATCACATTTGATAACACTTATGACGACTTCTTGGCTTCTAGATGGTATTTATTTTGATGGAATTTTAAACGTGCTTCTGTTTATATTCGTGTCACGTTTATTACAAAAAATTAACTCCTACGTTTAATAAAAGGTGTGTATAAAGACACACCTTTTATCAAACTGTTCACCTTACGACTGCCACATAGTATGTATGTATGTATGTCACATATTACTTGCGGCTCGTTTATTCTGCATCAAGGGCATTGGTACATATGTGTATAATTAATTAATTATAGCTGTGATGGTATTTTCAATTGTCGTTACATGAATGGCGGTTTACTGACAATAACCGACCTTGAACACCTTTTATTAGCGGGCAGAAAGAGGTCACTTTCCCAATGCGACAGCGTCATTTTTGTGATAGTATGATAAATAAATTTATAGGCCTAAAACTCGAATCATAATACTATAGTAATATGTATGTCATTATTATCTTTATAACATAGCATTTCTGACAATAAGTCATTAGTTAAGTTATTCTTTGGTCTCAAATAAATACATATTTTATTCGTATTTGGTTAGTATGGTTTAGTACTTTTTATTTTATTCGTTATAAGCATTTATTGGCCTTTTAAGAATAAAAAAATTCTGAACTCATAAGTCCAAGAGAGGTTTGATTTATTTATTAACTTGTTGAGTATAAACGAACTTGTGATTTATTGGTTAACCGTTTTTTTTTTTCGAATACCTCGGAAATAGGTGCCTAAATCTATATAATCCGATTCAATAGCATGTTTCGAAATGTTTGAGATCGAATCCCGCTGTGTCGCGAAATTTTTGATTCGATGTTATTGATGTTAGATATGAATATTATTTCACCATGTGTGGAATAACACGAAAAATAAATAAACAATTTTTACGCTTTTCATTATTTGATACGACGCACGGTGGGACCCCGTCATACAAAGTAACGTAAATAACTCGTTTTCCAAAATAATGAAAATCAAAATATAAACTATATGGGAGTAAACTTAAGAATGTATTACATAATTTGTAGAAATATGAAATCTGTAACTACTATCTGCTATTTAGTATATCTATTCAAAGTTGACTATTTTCGCAAAACATTAATTATCCGTTAACGCGCGCGCGTTTGTTGTTAACATTGCAACATTTTTTTCTACAAGTACTCATAATATTTGATTGAAGGTTATCATGGGTCCAACTAGGCAAGGTATGGTTGGTCTGATGTTTGTTTATGAAACTAAACGTTTAATATTGGCTTTTATGGGTAATTATATAGAAGAACATAATTTTTTCGGGACTGAGTCAAACATTAATGATTTTTTTCATTTTGCGCAAACTTCTATTTTTGAAATAGTTTGTACTAGACCTAGGAGGTGTTGATTGATAATGAACTTAAGTCGTTAGCAATAGAAGTTACAACATGCGTTGCCGGCCTTTTGAGGGTGAGAGGGGATTGGGCCTCCAGTAACCTCACTCACGCGGCGAAATATCACGCTAGCGTCATTTTCTTACCACTCGTTATAATTAAACAGATAGCTTAATATTTAAGTACAAAACATCAAAACAAAATAATTATGTCAACAGCTACGAAAGTAATTGTTTTATAATATTCTTATTTAACATGTAATTTTTAAATTACTAAAGAACGATGGACGCGTCTGTGCTACCTATACCGAGTTTTTTCAAGAAACCTTCCCTATAATAAAGTTACAAAAAGCCACAAGAAACTTATAAGAAATTATCGAAACGTTTTTCACAATTTTACAAATAAGTAAAACTGTACTTACTACCACTAAGTTGAACACGATGAGGCATTATTTTTGACCTTGTGCAATAAGGCCCCCGCCGCGCCTAGCCTTTGTACTAAGTTTGCCATAAAGAATTATCAGCCGAAAATCGCCCATATCTTAAGGTACTAAAGGCTATAATGGGGTCAAGTTTCCTATAACTACCCTTGGAATATCGTGCGTGTACAGCGTCGCAACACGCAAACTGACCGTGCGATCGACTTATGAAACTTTTTTTTATGAAAATAATTTATTACACTTTTTCTGTTAATAAAACAGTCGTTTTATATTTGAATTAAAACCTTGAAATCATTTTTAAACATTTTACGAGCTATCCTTAATGATTGTCGGTAATTTTCGTGTAATTACGTTAATTTACGGGTAGTTGTGAAAATTGTTGTTTCAATATTAAAATTATGGTGACAACAATTATATTTTTACGGTTTAGTCAATTACAATGACGACGTTTTAATAAAAAAATGAAGTATTTTAAATACACTATTTGGAACATATTTGCTTTTTCACTCTTATTTTACCTTTGAGTATTTCTACAAGTTTGTTCTTTCCAGGATCCAAAATTTCCTTTATACCAAAATATTTAAACATTTTTTGGCTCTTTACGCTTACGCGTAGAACGCGTAGTAAGCACGCGTTATACAAAATGAACAGTTAGCTCATTCAAACATATATCCTTACTATATGTATGGATTAGTATGGAGTGCAACCATTTGAATAAAACTACTTTAAACGGATTTAAATCGCGTATGATAAAAATAATTAATATACGTGATTTAAATCCGTTGAATGTAGTTTTATTCAAATGTGTAACAATCGCAAAAATCTAAGAAAATATTATGGATTGTAACCAAACACACAAAATGCAAACGACTTAAAAAAGACTGATTCCGTAAAATCCTTACATTTTAACCATTAGACGATGTTGAACATTTTCTAAAACAGACGATCGTATCAAGTAAGTACGACGTTGTATAATAATAAATCGTCCGGTTTTAAGCAGATGAAAGGTCGTTTTTCACGAAATCCCTGTGTTTACAACCACGCAACTAAGCTGAAAAATTGGTACGGAAAATTTTTGACGCGAAAACGTTTTTGTCGGACAATGTTTTGGTTCCACCGATTTTACCGACAGCATTGCTTCGTGTTTTACGTTTTTCGACATAACAATTGCCATGCACGTATAACAAAATAAAAATATATACATACCAATAAATTGTATAGGTATTTGTTTATGTCGGACTTTTTTCTCTTCTTTATTTGAACAAATAATTTCGTCGATAATGAAAAATATGGCAGAATGAGTATTAATTTTAATTGTTATCTTTTTAGTATATAAAAAAAAATACCGATACCGCATCCGAAAAAACGTTTACACCAAAGCAATAAAGACACAAAATTTACAACCAATTTAGAACATTTCGAGCTAAACAAACCAATAAAGGTTTTTGATGGCGCCGTAATCGTGTAATATACAAACGAGAATATAATTATTACAAATAAGCGTGAATTGAATAATATATTCGCGTATCCGGAACACGTTTTCGCCTCTTTATTTAATTACCGTTTCGTTCTTGTTGAATCGGAATATGAAATTCATCTGACCGCAATGTATAACCCATAACAAATTTATCTGCACGTACTCTGTGGCCAATTCCGTGGAAATATTTTAAATGAGCTGTATCATTGTAGAATGGGACATATTTATCGGGTTTTTTAAGAAGATAAGTAATATAAAAATAAATGTGTATTCATTGCTTTGTTCAATTTGCAATCATTTAGAACATTCCAATATTAAAAATTAAAAAAAATCTTAAATACAAAACTAAGGGGAAACTTTTAATTAATGCATTCATAAATTAATAGTTTATCATTATCTTTGCATTTGAAAAAAAAATTGTAATCGCGCGTTGATATGAACATATTGAAACTCATAGCTTACGAGACATTAGTTATAAAGCAGTGTAACCTAATAACGGTAACCTTATCAAATAATATCAGTTAAACTTATAGGTCTACTTCTTGCGTAAGAAATAGTATCCAAGAATACATTTAATTGGTATGAAAAGCGAGATACATTGTAACATACTCCTAAAAGGCTTGAACTAACGCCTCAAGGTATCGCCCGAGACTCTGCCAATTAGCCTCTGTGTCAAGTGGCTAGCGTGGCGAAATCTTGACACGATACATCAATTATTTCTTAAAAACTGTTTATATTTTTTTATGGACAAAAACTGAAATAATGGACAAATTTTTCAAATACTAGTCATTTTGTTGTTGAGGTTTGAAACGATATCGTTTGTTTTAAATATTAATTTTTTTCATATCATTAATTTTTTCCTTCCTATAATTCTTATTTAAAATATGAATGGAAATGTATCTATCCTTTTTTAATCGTTTAGGGGTTACGTAAAATTCTTAGTGGAAGAAATATTCTTTTCAAACATTTGTTACGCTTCTAGAGATATTAAATTGAGGTAAATGTATTATGCTTACGTCAGTTTGGATCATTACGTTTTTCTTTTTTCGTTTTCAAAATGCAACTCGTCTTCCAATACTTTAACTTTCTATGTTTTATTTCTTTAATAAAGGTTAAATTAAATCTGTATCAAAATGTTATATTTTCAATAAATTTACACTAAAATTTATATTTAATTTCGTTTTAATGGTTTAATGTTACGTACTCTAAGCATGCACGAGCATTATGCAAGCAATTAAATTTCACCGCATTAATATTACGTTGATAGCATGCAAATATTTTATAAAACAGATTGCGGGTAGAAGATTAGATTAAAATATAAAAAAATAAAATGTATAAATACATGAACGTTAGACTTTGGCGAAATTTT
>DVVJ01002240.1:0-10026 GCA_018234505.1 Junonia neildi neildi
CAATATACGCGATTTAAATCCGTTCAAACTAGTTTTATTTCAATGTGTAATAATCGCGAAAATCTAAGACAACATTAAGAGTTTTCTCTGTAAGAAAAGTGAAAAATTTATGACAAAATCACAAGTGAAATTAATTTAAAGGGAAATCTATCACAACTAACTTTTATAATTATATGTATTATAGTATACCTAATAGTAATAGTGTAGTTTTATTTAATTGAAGTAAATTTAATATTCATTAATATTAATATAAAAGTGATTATATTTTCTACTGTTTAAAGAACTTATGCCGGTTTTTTTTTTTTTTTAATTTCGTTCATTTGAATACTAAATATTCATCAGAACTATTCAGCTATATGGGGTGGTCTGCCATTTTGAACTTAGAATTATGTCAGATTATTTTTTGAGTTACAGCCCTTTCATTACCCATATTGTAAAAATGCAATAAAATAACTATTTCGCTAGCTTGGATGGGCCGGCAACTCAGTGCAGTTGTCGTGCCGCCGACACGCAGTGCCATAAATCGCATTCTTCACGCCCTATTCTGAGTCTCTACGGTTGCGCCTCCCATCGATAACGTAGGACTTTTTTTCGATGCTCAACCGGTGCAACCTTCTGGCGTTCCAAAAATTGTAAATACTACAAAGTTTAATATTTTCCCTATCATTTCTGTACCCCTCCAGGGCCTACGCCCTGTGCTTGGGCACCGTTCGCACCGCTCTATTTAGAGCACTGCATCCACACCGATAGCGCCTTTGAATAGCACGATAGAAGCAGTAAAACAACGCTCTAAAATTTTATTTATGTAATAACTAATAAGTAACGATTTTATACAAAAAACGCTCCGGATTTTATTTCCAGAGAGGATTATCTAAAGTTAGATTATTAATTCGAGTCAGTAAAATGACATTTCCTGTGTAGTAGGTTTTTATTCCCAAATAAAAAGTGATGTAGTAGAATCGAGATTTTACAATAAAAGTTAGTTGAGTCGAGTAGATTTTTTTTCAATATCAAATTGCTTTTATATAAATAAAAATTTGTAATTTACGGTAATTGGACAGAAGACATATTATACGGTAATCAAACATTCAAATTGCAGTCAATCAGAGAGGTACGTCGCCAGGAACAATAAAACTTTTAAAAGAAAAGACAAAAAAATATTTAAAGAAGGCCTGAAAATTGGAGACAGAGCGTCAACCGTGCTATAAATTTCAAAGACAAAATGTTTCAAGTTCGACCACATCACAGATGAACGTGTGGACTCATTTGTTATAAATGTAACTGATTCTGATTCCAATTCTGAATATACCGAATCAGAATCGGAGTCGAAATCAAGCAACAGTAATGAATAAAAACGTATAAAATTACGTGTATTTCTAGTGTCAATTCATCTGGATCTCATATTTTTTCAAAAAAATATTAATTTTAAGATATACATGTTACTTGTTAAAATATAAGGTATTTTTTTTTTAATTTTTAAGATCAAATTAATAAATATCCGTGTATTATGAGGGAAACTACGGAACCCGTCATGCGCGTGGCTTGACACGCACTTGGCTAATTATTTGTATAAGTGACAGCTGCACATGTCGTTTTACTAACTCGAATTATTATTAATCGTACATTAGCGCAGGGGTCGGCAATGTTTTCGGTCGGGCTGCATGCTGAAATTTGATGAAGGTCATCATGAACAAAAAGGAACAAGGGCTACATACATTTTAAAAATAATTTTGTACATAATAGATATTTACTAAATCACCATTATCAAGTACTTTAAGTGGTCTTAAAGATGCAACATTATTTAGTAGCCGGCAAACGCTGCTTTTGTTTTTAACGCTTTTTTTGTGTTTAACGCTTTAACAATTTCTTTTATTTATTACACAGGAGAAATCCTTATGGATACTTGACTCGTGTAGGAAGAAATCGTGATGAGATTTGCCTCACAAAAACGCCTAAACGAAGAGGCCGCAAAATCGCTCTCGCGTATGCAACGGCTAGCCTTATCGCTCGTAACTCCGCTTGCCATATTATGGTTTTGTATTTTGGCCGCAACGTAGGTAGCGAATAAATATATTTTCTTTATTCCAAAGTTTAATAATTAATTATTAGACTATCAGTTATAAAACAGTCGCGGACCGCAAGGAGACAAGGAGACAGGACTCGGGCCGCATACGGTCCGCGTGCCTCGGGTTGCCGGGCCCTGATCTAGCGCGATCAAAGTTGTGAACAAAAACTGGGTTGTACTGAAGTGTATGAGGCTATCGTACTAATCATTAAAAGTGATGAACAACTTTTTTTGTAAATAAAACAAAACCTTGAATAAATTATTAAAATCAAAGGAGGTTAAAGAGATGACTTGCGAATCTGATTCAAATTTCAGTAAAAATAAAAAAAAAACAGCACTCTCTAGCGGCAAGCGTTGACTTCATTTTGTTGTTTTTGTTTAACACATTAAATGTTGCGTAAAGTTTACACATGCTCTCAATAGATGGCGTTGTTATTTTATTCGAACAAGTTTTAACTAATGCCTCAAAAGATGGCGCTAGAAGTTACGATTAACAAAAAAGAAATAAACGTTATGTGGTGACTAGTTGAGCTTATTATTTCTTATTGATTTTAACTTTTCATATTTTATTTTTAATTTTATAAATGCTATTGTTGTATCAATTTTATGATAGAAGGTTTTATTTTTATCAATATTTGTAACATTTTATTCTGTTTATAAAATTTTTATATGTTTTCTGATAAGAATCTTGGTACCTATGTAAATAATTATAATTTATAAAATATGTATGTCCTAATTATTTTTTATTTAGAGAAGATGTACCTATTGATAGTAATAAGTTTGTATATAAAAAAAAAAAAAACATTGTGACTACTTATAACTTATTACCTACTACTTATTATTGTGACTATAATAAACTGTAGTTAGGTACATTTAAAAAATAAAAAGAAAATTTGTTTTTCAAGTACTATTATAATCCGTTGAACGAATTTTCTTTAAATTTTCCTAATAAAAATAAAGTATTTTTATATAATATTATAAATACAAAAGTTTGGTAGGGTGTATGTTATGTTACCTTTGCATTCTATGTAGTTAGGTATAAGTACAATACAAAAGTAGAATAACATACAATGTATGTTATATAACCTATAGAATCTATCTATATATTTTGAGAATGTTTATTAAGGTTACTTTTAGGATTTTTCTCCCTTTTAGGAAAAACTGCAACGGCATAGTCAATAGGTAAAATTTTATAATCTGTCGTACTAGGATGCTAACATCTCAGCCATTCCGCGGACGTGCTGCGAAAACGATCCTGTAGTCTCTCCGTTTTCCGTGCTGTTGCGGCCATCAAGGGGTTTTAGTGAGTGCAATCTTACATAATCCGACACCCCCCCAGGAATCGGGTATCTATGAAGATTTCCCCTGCGTCAAAAAAAAAAAAAAGATCTCAGCCAATACAAGGAACAAAATGATATTCTTTTTGTCTGTAAAAAAGTCAATACATACTTTTGGTAATCGAATGCATAATAATTATCACAATACCCCTCTTACTTTGATTGCATAATTCAAAAGAAATACTCTATAGTGACATAAATTACGAGTTTATTAAAAATCTACTTTATTTTAAATGAAATAAGGTTGCATTTTGTATGTTTATTAAAAGTAGAATGTCTTAAAGTAAAAATGAAAGTTGTGAAAGTGATACAGGTGGTATTGGAGATTTAAATGTTGTGTTTTGTTTTTGGTTCTGTCCACTTTGTTATTAAAATTTAATATTTTTTTACAAAACATTTTGACTTAATTTTTATGAAAATATATTAATAGTAATAGAATTATAGGTAATACCTAATTTATTAAAAGTAAAAGAAAGTCAATAATATGTTTTAATGTTCAATATTGTTAGTCTTCTCTAATTAACTTTATGTATGACTTCTTAATGATAAATATATTTATTTTAAATACAGTTTTTTTGTAAATAATATTTCTTTCAATGTCTATTATTAGATAGTATCTCTTTATTAAAAAGGAAAAATAAGGATTTTTATAAAGTTTCTTATTTTTTATCTTATCTTATATATTAATATCTTATATTTTAATGTATTTGGCACAAACGATTCTTTACTTAACGGATATACTTAGAAAAACATATATTTTTGCTTCTTATATATATTTCCAATCAATTTTCTTATTATATATGTAATAAGGGTGTTCCATCAAATTGTATATAGAGTTATTATATACCTTATGTATACAGACATACAGGTTATGTATATAGAAATGTATGTAACCGTGAAAGTGGTGAGACTTCCGTTTTGAAGTTCATTGGTAATGTTAGGTTAAAGTCATGTTTATGAGATATGATATAATGAGATATCCTTTTCTTTTTTTTTTAATTTTTTGTTAATTTTGTTTGTGTACTTTTAGTATAAGTTTTATTTTGGTGTTTTTTTTTTTGTTGTTAATACTTTTTGTGTGTTAGTAGTGTAATTTTATTCAATAAATGTGTTATTATTATTATGTGTAGCTTAATATTTAATATCTTCAGTTTATTTTAGTTTAAAAACGAATGTATTATTATAGAGGTGGTTTCATGATTATTTTGTATATAAAAGTCGAAGAGTAAATTGTAAAAAAATGTAATATAAACAATACCAGTTTGATGGTTATAATCTGTGTGTATTTGTTAATATTACATAGAAATTACATATTGTTAAAGATTTCAATCTTCTGGGAGGCCGCAGACGTGCTGCGAAAGCGATCTCGTAGCCTCTCCGTTTTCCGTGCTGTATCGGCCTTCGCAGGGGGTTTTAGTGAGTGCAATCTCACATAACCCGACATCCTCCCCAGGAGTCGGGTAGCTATGAAGATTTACCCTACGTCAACAAAAAAAAGTATATCTTCTGGATGATGTATGGATTTTGTCGCTATTATATTGACGTAGCTATAGATTAATTTAAACTTAAAGTTAGAATAAAACTACTAAAACCAAAAATATTTACTAACTGCAAACCTAAAAATTTTATATCTTAATCACTTCATTGGCTACCTACTTCAAAAACTAACAAACAAGTAAAAAAAAATATAAACTCTCTATTGCACTTATATTAATCAGTAAAGGTTATTGGGCAATTTCATTATACCTATTACTTTTGAGTTTTTGACAAAAGTTTAAAATACTTATCAACTAATTTATTATTATAATTTTATCAATATTCTCAAGTACTTATGACATCTAGTTAAGTGTTTGTCTGTAACATTTCTTACCGTATAAATTATTTCCAATCATTACTTGTAAGTTTCTGTATTAAAGAAAAAATCAACCGATTTAATGTCATAACTTAACAAATATGCTCAAGGACTTATGACATCCATCGTATTACAGATACATTTTCAGGTGCAATGACATCACGTGCGGTCACCGGTAAGATGTGAAAGTCGGTCTGTGAACCCGGAGCTAGATGTGTGGAGAGAGATGATGATGTTTTGTTTTTTTTTTTTAATTTTTTTTTGGCTTTGGAGTTTTGGCTTTTGATCTGGTAAATTTGTTTCTGGTAAATGTTGTTAGAGAAGCAACTGAAGATTAGTTTTTTGTCATATTAAAGGGAAATACAATAAAGAAAAAACATTTTTGTCAATAATAAATATAATTGACGCTTTTAATCTATAATATCCTTAAGAATATAAAATTTGTAATAAAAATATTGTATTTTATTTAAAATAAACAAATTATCTTTATCAAATTGATTTTTCATGAAATTTATAGTTTTAAATATAGCACAATAATATTTTGAATAATTTACTATTTATGGGTACAAGTTATATTTTTCCTAGAAACAGTACCTATTTTAATATTTAAAATATTTCTAACTGTAAATACTGAAGTAATGTTTACACTAAATTTTAATAGGTACCATGATTTTTAATAGAATTACTTAAAGCTAATTTCATTCAAAATTAGATTTAGGTAGGTATATAATTATTATATACATTTAAAAATATTTTCAAAAGATTATACAAATAACAAATATTTAACTTGTAGAATGTTTTTATTATAATTTGAAGTATTATATTTTTTCCATTTCTTCTAAACTACAAATAAAATTCAAAATCATAAAACAACACAAAAAATCGAAATCCACCTAAAACATTAAACATTCATCGATACATGCACCGCCGCCCGGCGCGCCTCGCTTTCGACTTTCACACACTTTCACATTTGGACATCCGGTTACGAAATGACGAAATGCCGCCGCGTTTCGGAGAAATCTTATGTAAGCGATTTCACTTATATACATACTATATATCCTATCGTTTTCTATAAGTTTGGTATTTAATTTGAGTTCTTGAAAACTCTTTTGGATGATTTGGATGAGATTTGGGTTTTAGGGGGTGATATAAGGATTTGTGTGGATTAGGAAAATTAGTAAATTGATTCCCTAGTATTTTTTGTTAACCTTATGTCGGTTACATAAGGTTACTTATATACATACTATATATTCTATAAGTTTGTTATTTTCTTTTCTAGGGAAGGATTTTGGGCGATTTTGATGAGATTTGCTATTTAGGATGTGATATATCAACTAGGTTTTGTAAGGCCTAGGAAAATTAGTAAATTGATTCCCTAGTATGTTTTGCTAACTTTATGTAAACGATTTCACTTATATACATACTATATATCCTATATTTTTCTATAAGTTTGTTATTTTTTTTTTCTAAGGAAGGATTTTGGGTGATTTTGATCAGATTTGCTATTTAGGGGGGTGATATGTGAACTACGTTTTGTTAAGCCAAGGAAAATTAGTAAATTGATTCCTTAGTATGTTTTGTTAACTATATGTAACCGATTTCACTTATATACGAGTATATCCTATTATTTTCTATAAGTTTGTTATTTAGTTTGAGTTCTTGAAAACTCTTTTGGATGATTTTTAAGAGATTTTGGTTTTAGGGGGTGATATAAGGATTTGTGTGGATTAGGAAGATTATTAAATTGATTTTCTAGTATTTTTGTACGGATATCCGAATTAACTTATATACACACTATATATTCTTTCCTTTTCTATAAGTTTTGAATATATTTAGATTTTTTCTTATCAATTTTATAATGGCGATATATCAATGAGGATTTGTGTGGTCAACGAAGATAATTATCTTATCTCTTATCTATAAAAAAAAAAAAAAACAAAATAATACTTGGGAATCAATTTAATTATAATTAAATTGATTCCCAAGTATTATTTTGTCGCTTTCTTTTAAATGAATCTTATGTAATCGATTTCACTTACATACTTATATACATACTATATATTCTATCGTATATTAATTTTACGATATATGTATGTCTTATATTAATTTTAATTTGGACGGTTTTGATGAGATTTGGTATTTAGAGCAGTGATTATTATGAAAAAATTGAAATATATTATGTATTATTTTATCATTTATAATTTTTAATTATAAAAGAGAAATTAATAAGCCTCACTTTGTTATAGACTAAACGGTAGTTAATGTTACGATTGACTAAATACAAGATATTGTATGATAAATTATATTAAAAAATACATATTAAAATTAATAATGCATTCTTATCCAAGGTATTGATATTGTATTATTATAATTGCTAAAGTTTTATTTAAGTTTAGATTTTTAATTTTAATGTTTTTTTTCTTTATTGCGGATGTCTTGGATTAATAATAAATGGATATCCGGAAAATTGAGTTTTTTTTAACGATACCTTTTTGGTAGAAATAGTTATAAGGTAGAGGTTTATTGGGGTTTTATTTTGGGCATTTAAAGTGACGAATATGTATTTATGCTTAATGTTATGTTTAAACTAAAATATGCCATGATTGAAGTAATCATTGGAAATGTTTTCATGACTATCAAATTGTTTCAGGCGATTTTTTTAATTGATACATAACTTTGTAGAGATTACACATATTTGTAGAGAGACACTAGGTATTATAGAGAATAAATGCCTAGGTAATGTATAATGTGTACATTCCTTATTTAATCTTACATCTTTTTTGGATTCTAGTCATATTTTAAGATTTTAATTAATAACAGTATAAGGAGTATTATTATTGGTATTTTGTATCTATGAATAATAGGAAGACTGATAAAATGTTTATGTACTGATATAAGTGCCAGATATAAAGAATTAGTGCGTTCGTAACTCTATTTTAAGGAGGAAGGCTTAATCTATAAAACAGTTGAACTACTTGTTTTCATTTTGTATTTTGTTTCTGATAATTTTCCTGTAAGACATAGGCTGTATTCATGATTGTATATCGGTTTTTGGTCACTACATTAGTGATAATGTCTAGAAAGATTTATCTATGAAAATCATTTAGTATACATACAATTTATTCAATTATATCTACATAGAAATCTATGTAAAGAATCTAATGCACACCAAACTTGAATTAAACACAAAAAAATGGAAACTTTATTACCACTTGCTCTTCACTATACTACTTCCCACACAAATACAAATAACTCAAAACATCTTCAAACGACTATCAACCTAAACATATATACTCTACTTTATATAAAACTAAAAATCCTTTAAACCATTAAAGCACTTATGCCCTTTTGTGTCTATGAATCAACTTATACTAATACATGTCTTGGAAAAGCGTCAAGCGATTTTCGCTTCTATCATCTCTATACACAGTGGGATTATGATGAAAATCGTTTGAATTTTTCGCGGTGATTATGTCATTTTATATAGTAAATTATCGGGGCCACTATGTTTGCTTGATCACGAGAAAGCTGGGAGAAAGGTGCGGGCCCAAATTCCGATGCGGTGAAAGAATATATTTTTTCTTATAGACGCAGGTGTTTCGAAGCGATTGGAGTAAATGTGTTATCTACGTAATAGTGCTGATACTTATGATATGAATTTGTTTAGATATTTTTAATTGGTTGTATGCAGTGTTGGGCAAATTTTAATTGTATAAACAATTAACAATTAAAAGTTAGTAGTAAGTTTACTTATGAAAGTAAGTTATTTTCTACAAACTTTTAATTGTTTTCAGTTTTTAATTGTTTATACAATTAAAATTTGCCCAACACTGGTTGTATGTCTGTTATGGGTCTAGTAAATTAAAGACTATGCCTTAAACCTAGAAGACCTTGGGCACTTTGTAGAACTTGTCCTAAAGTACTTTTTTGTTACTAAATGAATCAGGTATTCCCTGATTCATTTATTGATTTATTCATTAAGTCAAAGTTAAATGTTTTTGTATAATGTATTATATAAATCAAATGTACCTACCACTATGATTCCTATTTGAAAACGGCGAAATTAATTTTTCATGTATTTTAGTAATTATAGGATATAACATCATTTTTAAAGTAATTTAAAATCCGTTTTTCAGAAGACTGTGCAAAAAAGAAACGGACTAAAATTGCTAAAAAGTTAGATTTATAAAGTAGATTTGAGTTTGAAGTCTCATTATGCATTCTGTTGGAAAAATTAGATTCATTCGGAGTCTCTATTTTACATCAATATCATTCATAAAATTATCATTTTGTAAAAATTATTTCACTTCATTTGAAATGCAAACAAACCATTATATTCGAGAGAAAAATACATATTGTTTTTAAAAATACTTTATATATCCTTTGGAATAAAACCATTTAACCGAATATTATCACTGAGACGTTGTATACGTTTAAAAAAAATGCAATCATGTATAAGCTATTGAAAATTTGGTATTTTAAATTCGGTGGATTTATCAAAATATGTAATGGTAAATAATAAAATTAATTGTATTTGATGTTTAGTACAAAATCGAGTCAATAAATCCGAAAAATAAATATTAAAGAAAAAGAAAACTACACATAAATTAAATTGGCTTAAACAGATGATATTTAAAGTTTTTAATATTTGCAATTTATGCTAAAGCTACCGATATAATCAATTCAATAAGAATAATACTTTTTTTAATTTGAACATGCATGTATGCTCATGTTTTCTGCAAAAATATTTAAAAAATTAGGTAATTAATTTT
>DVVJ01002241.1:0-10019 GCA_018234505.1 Junonia neildi neildi
TTTTTCTTTATATTATTTTTATCGATTGAATTTAACTTTAAGCTTTGATTTAATTAACAAATCAAATTTAATTTTAATTTTTGTTAAAAATATAAATATCATCAAACGATTTATTAATTTATCTTTTTTATCTAATTTCAAATACAATCTGTATTTTGTAAATTTATCTTTCTCTAGCTGTCTTGCTTGAAAAAAAATCAATATTATTTATAATTATTTGCCTGAAACTAAAAAAAAAATAGCTCTCATGTCTCCAGTGAGGTCGATGAAATAAGTTAATAGTAGTTTTGGTAAATCTACGTCTAACAATCCCAGCAATAGACAGCCAGCCTGTCTGGAAGTCTCAGAGGCTTTGCGAAACCGCAGCGTTGGCAAACTGCATTAGCTGATTATTTCAATTGTATGCATCTATACATAATTGAAGACACTCTTTGTCTATAAAGACCTTTGCTTTGAAATTTAATACTTAATGCAAATTAGCCGGTACACTAAGCGCAATAAATGATTAAATACATAATTGTTTTAAAATAAACAGCTAGGTACAATCGGCGAAAACTAAATATGATTCTATAATACGAGACTTAATGCAAATAAGAGAGTGCATTAGTCGCAATAAATGAGTAAATATAATTGGCGAAAAATTACTGGTACTAAAAACAGTAACAATTTGTAATTCTAGTATAACATACATATTAATATAAGAAAATGAAAAATGTTTTTAATAACGTAATTAAATAGTTATTAAAATACTCACTCATTATTTGTCCATGTTCATAGCTGCAAGAATGACCATCAATACAAGATTAACTATAATTTATATGAAAACGAACATGTTTAGGTAATAACGGTAAATGAAAATTTGACAACTTTCACATTCAAATCACCACAGGTGCGGCATTTTGAGATAACTATTACCAAATTCTTGAGAATATTGAAAACGAATTTATACCTAACATAAATACTACAGACATAATGTCTGACAACTAGATATTTTTATCAAAACACAACAAAAGTGATATTTGTTGCTACATTGTTTCTGATCGAAGATACCTACTCGTTTGTGGTAACTCGCAATTTTATTAAAATTGACCCTTTTTTAATTTGATTGAAATTCTGATTCAAAAATAATAATACGATAAATCTATATACATTAACCAGTTGTCTTAACTCATACAACAATATATAATAAATCTATTTGAAGCTGAAACACTTCAAATACTTTGTTTGATACAACTACTAGTGTTGAATTTGAAATCGAATTTTGTGATACTAATCACAAAATTGTACCTTTACAAAGTTTATTATTCACCAAATGAGACTTCAATATTTTATTTCCGACATTAGTTTTATTGTTTACAATGTTTTCAAAATAAAATACTTTGTGTTTTTTTGTCATCAATAATTAAATTGGGTACTTATAAAAAACTGGTATAATTTTCATTGTATGCTACTTCTTTCTTCGACTAATATATTTACTTTACTTTTAATTAACAACTATAGTACAATCATGCAATGAGTGTACCATAAAATACGAATGTTTGTATAGGTTGCAAATATAGTACGTCGTATACCGGTATGAGATACATAAATATATACAACATACATATGACAATTCCATAATTATTTAATTATTACCTCTTGAAACATTTTTATATATTTGCAGGCGAAGTTAAAATTACATTAATTAACGAAGACTGGCATTTACTGCGGTTGAATGAATCTGTCTCTAAGAATTTTTCTCTTGATAACTCATCTCCTCATAGCGAGTTTTAACGACAGCGCCAGGCGAATCATTTTATACGGTGAATGTTATGGACACTATTTTTGCTGAACTAGCTTTTTATGTCTACTTTGTTCTCATAATATTCTCTTGTAAGCCAAGGTAAGATAAGAAATGGAATGATAATAGTGGTGGTTGGCAAGAAAATGCAAACATGTATGAAAATATGCGATTTAATTTTTTTTTTTTATACAGGCTTACAATACGTAATGCTGATTTTGAAATCGTTTCAAAATAATTGTAATGTAATCAACATTGGTACATAATTGTCATTCCATAAATAATGTATATTTTTCGAATAAGAAAAATTGGTCGTGGAAATAATGCAAATTAAAAAATGAAAACATATCTCGTGGCAAACAAAAAACATTTTTTTATTCGTCACGTCTTCAGTAAAACAGCACAGAAAAAATCTTAAAATGGAAAATAAATCTTGACAGCCGTACGCAATTTAAAATTTTCGCACTTATGTCATTAACTCTGAGCTATAGAATTTATGGAACTTGACATTCACTGACTAAAAAAACAAAATGTCACATCACTATGAAGGGCGTGAACGAGCACGAAATAAATATGTTAATACGATAATGCAGGCATGATTGAAAAACAAATGAATAAACGGTACAACAATGAGTCACTGGCGCCTCGTGTTGACGTGGATTGACACACGCCTGTTATGTTTTTTTGTTGTTCCATATGATTACTATGGCCTCGATCATAGACTAAACATTTTTTATAAGAATAACGGGCGAAAATAGTCCCGCAGCTTCTCGGTTTTCGTGAGGATGTCGGATATCGTAGGGGTTTTTAGTGAGTCTTACATAAACAGACCTCCCTCCCAGGAGTCAAGTATCTATGAAGATTCGGTTATCTATAGTAGATGCCACAAATGCTTCGCCAGCTTACAAAAGGATTAAAACTAGAAGAACGGTATGAAGTAAGGAAATTACTGTTTAGGGAAGTTGGAGTCCCGGTCAGGTTGATTTCTGATTTTTGTACTGTTCACTCACTCTTAGGGAATTGTCGCTTATAAGCATAACAACTGAATTATAATGCCTATATTTAATTATTAAAGATAAAAAAATAAAGCATCTTTCTATTTTTGCCCTATTTAACGTAAACGTAACGTAACACAGCCTGTGGATATCCCACTGCTGGGCATAGGCCTCATCTCCTATTAGGGACTTCGTACTTTCGTACGGAGCTTAATCCACCACGCTGCTCCAATGCAGATTAGTGGATAGACAGGTGTCAGAATTTCTTCCGGCACATGTAGGTTTACTCACGATGTTTTCCTTCACCGCCGAGCTCGAAACGAATTTAAACACAAATTTAGCACTTGAAAATCCAGCGGTGCTAGCCAGGGTTTGAACCCGTGACCTTTGGTTAAGATCCACTTGTTCGCACCACTAGGCCATCTCGGCTCTCTTGCCCTATTTAAATGGAATAAAATAATGCGTAGGTGTATAATAAGATATAATGAGAGCTTGCCATTTTTATCTTAATAAATAACCTATTGTTACTTATTACTATTTCAATGTGAAAGTTCTGACTTTCATTTATTTAGATTGTATTGATATTTATTACAGTAGAAGCAAGACAAGAAAATAGTAATGTATTAACACGTTTATTATGCCGCACGGCGCCTTGCGTATTTAAGTACCTGAAGTCTTTTTTTTTGTTAGCTTAAACGTGTAAATATCTGTATAAATATCTACTAGCTCTATTATTCAGGAAGGTTTTAAGACTAATACGTACAATATATTTAGCCAATTTAACCTAAAAGTAAAACCACTTGGCCAGAACACTTCGCGAGCGAGTACGAATTACAGTTGATCAATCAATATAATTGAATATTTTTTTTTTCACTTTTGTGTTTGCAGATGTTTGTGTGATTGGACCAACGTTGGACAAATATTGCATGTGCTGTTCAATATGAAGTGTTGAGTATAGATTCAACAGTGATGTCAACAGTGTTAGTTTTATTAGGAAAATCAATTGGAACTATTAAAATCAATACAAGTAAGGATGTGACAATGAATAAATACTTAGTTTTTAAGCTTATTTTTGGCTAACTAAAATTTGACTAAAATAACATACTATGTTATCTTAGGCAAATTTTTGTTTGATGTTAAGAACAATTTTGCAAAAATGAAAAAGTCTATTTAACTGTTAAAGAACCTGAAGTGGTTGTGTGTCAGAAGTTAAGGCAAAGGTTTAAAATATGAACATGTTAATATTTTTACATTCATATGCTTTGATGAAGGTCTTTGTAGACTTAATAAGAAACTCCTGAGATATGTGTGTACTATGAATGTGGCGAAAAAAAAATTAAACTTATATACGATACGACTTGCAGACCTTCAAGAAAAGAGCGTACTCTCATTTAAAAGGCCGGCAACGCATTTTGTAGCTCCTCTGGTGTTGTAAATGTCCATGGGCGGCAGCATTCATTTACCATCAGGTGATCTGTCAGCTCGTTTGCCACAAAAAAAAAATCCTATCCCATAAAAAAAAAAAAACTTTTTTCTATTTTTCATTTATTACTTAGAAACCGTAACACGATTCAGATATACATGAATTATTATGTCAACATGACTTTCATGTCCGCATGCAAAAAACTAACAAAGTAATTAAGTGAGCTATGAAGAAAATCGTTATATAACGCGTTCAATTTGCTGAAAAAAGTCTACTAATGACATTACATAGACCTTTCATTCCACCGTCACGCGAGCGTCGGAGCTTTATGAAGGACGTAAATCGTTTGTTTCACGTTGTACGGGTTGTATCTGGAATCACTTTTCTAGTCATGAAGTCTGATTGGATGCAATGTCTTCAAATGAGACATGTAATTACCGCTGTAAAGGGTTAAATGTAAAACTGGTATACGGTAGATACACTTCATAGATTTTTTCAGTATCATTTTTTTTATTGAGATATATATTTGTATGAATTAGCTTCAATTAGGTACAAGCTTTATTTTCTGGACAGCTGTAATTGCTGTTGTCATTGCCGTTGCCACTGCCCTTTCTACTGGTAATGTTGCTGCTGCTTTTGCTACTGCTAATGTTGCTGCTACTTTTGTTATAGCTAATACTGCTGCTACCCGTGCTACTGCTAAAACTGCTGCTGCCTGTGGTACTGTTAATACTGCTACTATCTATGCTACAGCTAATACTGCTGTTACCTGTGGTACTGTTAATACTGCTACTATCTATGCTACAGCTAATACTGCTGTTGCCTGTGCTATTGTTAATTTTGCTGCTACTCATATTATTTTTGCTTCTACTGTTGCTATTATTGTTACCTTTTTTGTTGTTGCATTTTTGTTAACTATAATGCTAGATATATTGCAAAGATAAAATACTTTGTTACCATCATGTATTCTTGTCAGTGCATTTCTTAGAATCGAGTTTCATTAAGTCAGCAATTTCGTTTAACGGTTCACTAAATGCGTAACTTACATCACTCACTGCGAATAATAAAATTGCGACCGCGGCATCTGACGTCATTTATTCTATTTTACCAATCTCGTGCCTTGTATAAGAAAAAACAATTACATTTAGTTTGTTTAACGATTAATTGCCAAGAATAAGAATTGTGAATCGCGTTCCAGTTGTCGTGTCGTATTCATTGCTTTTTTCTCTATACACTCTATATATTAAAAATATATTTTACGAAAATACAATGGTTAAAAACGGAAAAACCGACTTTTAAAGAAAAAGAACAGTATCTCAGAATCTTTTAAAAAGAGGTTTATTTGAACTCCAAAATAGAGTTATCTAGTTTGCACACTTTAAAAAACTGATTTTAAAATTTGTCCTCTCTATTTTCACGTATTTCATTACATCAGTGTAATTAATCTTTCGTAAATGAACCTACTCTTCCAAGTACATTTTACAACCGAATATAAGTCTAAAATTAAGTCTGTCAGTCACTTTGTCTGTATGATAACGAATAAAACTATTTCATAAATTCACCTTGGATTCCTCGCTAGCATTGTGACATTAAAAATTTACCATCGATTGATTGATTTATGGTGTCTGAAAAAGATAATTGAAAATTATTATTATTGTTGATGATTGTATGCTAGAATCATAGAGATCTAATGTTTAAATTTATATCGTGTTCGGTCGTGAACAAAAACATCGTGTAGAAACCTGTTAAAGGGACTGTGACATCCTTGTTAGGGCAAGAGCTTTTACCTAGTACCGGGTTAATATATTAACTGTTACAATACTAAATTATATCTTCTTTGCTTTGAGTCCTACAGATAAGATTTTGGGGTGAAGCAACAAATTCTATTGTAGACTAACGAATTTATCAGTTAAGAGTAGCTTAAAATAAGGCAGCTTAAAAATAATTACTTGATCGACGTTAATAAATAAAGCTACTTTTGACTTGAAAGTAAAAAATATAAATAAATAAATCGACTTCAAAAACGCAAATTAACTAAAAAATATGAAATAAAACTTTTTGAGGTCGGTGTGTTAATATCTAAGAAATTTACAAAATAACTAAAACTGGTAATGGTCTCACAAAAACAAATCATATGAAAAACTACGTCCAAACATGTGAATGCGACTTACTATTGCGACTTATTAAATCAACAACAGTACTTAGTAATCACAACTTGTTTATTTTTAATTCTTATTTGAGATCCCATAATAAAGCCGTGTCATTTTAGCCACGATGTGACCCAATTTTTTGAATAAACGTCAAATCGGTCACTTTTTTGTCAAAAAATCAGGTCATGGATGTTTCAATATGTTCGCGTGACAGTGATTAACGCATGTGTTACTTTGATATTAAATTACATCTGTTCTTTACTTTTATCGTACCGATGCCTTCCGCCTTGTTATTATGGTATTATTTGAGGCGTAATTCGATTGGGTTGCTAATAAATTAGGTCTAATTGTTAACTGTCGAAAACCAACAGAAAGTCTGTATCACTCTATTTATCAACAGAAACTTAATTCGTTTTTATTTATTAAAAACTCAATTTTACAATAACGTGTAAAGATGTTGCGTCGTGAAATGTGGAAACAAGGAATTGAAAAAAATTATATTATTTTAATAAATAATTATATAACTATCATAGAATATAGATCATACTTTCATAATATCCAAACATAATTAAATATTCACTTTAAATACCAAAGTTCAATGATTTCTACCTATGACACCTAATATTCTTGATATGAGACCACATATTAATTACTTTGTAATTAAACGTTGTAAATAATACGCTATTTCGTACTCCCACGCACAACACTACTCTTAGATTAAATTAATCACACTAATATATCTTAAAAATAGAATTATATATAGCGACTCTTAACTATAAAACCGTAACTGGAGTCATGAGTTTTCAGGTAGAGATCCACTAAAAATTTTTTCGACATTTGTTAAAACCGGCTTCAAAAAAGGAGGAGGTTTCTCAATTAGATCTTTTCAGGAAGGAGATATTTCTAAGGTGGTCCCATTATAAAGAGACCAGGATCTGATGGTGGCATCTCACAGAAATCGAGGGGAACTTTTGAAAATCGTAAGCGAATAGTGTTTTTTTTTTACTGTTTTAAAGCACTACGATTTAGTGATGGTCCGACGATTTACCATAGATACCTTCAGTTTGGGCTTCATTAATTTGTATTGATGATATTTTGCTTTTCAGTGAACTTTTGAAGTCAGTTATTTTTTTAATGTCACTTGTTTGAAATAAAACTACTTTAAACGGATTTAAATCGCGTATTAATTATTTTTATCATCCCGACGCTTCGAGCACTTTACAGCGTTCGTGGTCACGGGTAAAGTCTACCGTATACGCGATTTAAATTCGTTTAAAGTAGTTTTATTTCAATGAGTATTAATCGCGAAAATCTAAGATAGTGTCACTTGTTTGCTTCAAGAAACTATTGCGGTCCTTTTTTTTAAAGTCACATGTGTAAAGTGGTGTAGTGTAGTTCCTTTTTCTATTTTACTACATAATAGTTCTATACATAGAAAGTAATTTCAATAGATACAAATAGACAATTTGATTCACTAGAGCGTTATCGTTTTCCACGAACAACTCGACGACGCGGCTAACTCGATAATGACTAGCGGATGCACGCGTCATTACACCTATCAGTAAATAGATGGTGTATTTCCCATTCGATTTTCTAAATTTATATTTTTAAATATTTATTTATAAATATATATTTTGATGATAAAGATGTTGAGTGCAATTACTTACACTAAATAATATTTTGTGAAAACTCCTTTAAAAACTTTTGAAGGGCACGGACACTCGTGAACAAGTCGAAGATCTTTTACTTCATCTATTACCATGGGCTGGCTGCTATTGTTTATTTTAAGTGACGTCAGATTACCCGTACCCATAAAATAATATTCAGTATAAATAGACAGCAATTCGACTAATAAAATGCCTCACAATACCTACTAAGTACCAATGACGTCATATATATTTTACCCAGAGCTTATTCTTTCGAACGATACCTCTCATGCCAAAATTGATTTTACGAGAATTGATAAAATGTTAATAAATATTTATTCAGCAGTACAAAGCATTATTGTTCAGTGGTTTACAATTGATGTGTGGGCGATATTTTCTTTGTATTATACTCCACAGTGGTATAACGATCAGAGTACGAATGTGACGTCATATACAAAGAAGAAAATGGCTGCTAATCGATAGGTTGAAAATAATAAATGCCATTTAGAAACCCTTTCACAAACAAGAGCGTTAAACATGATAATACTAAAAATCACATTACGGAAATGTATTTATTTTATAAAGTATATTTCTTATAATAAATTTACCCTCGTGAACACTTGAATCCCCTTAAAGATTTTATTTACCGTTCGCCTTTTGTTATTACGTTGTCTTTTTATTTATGCTCAAACCAATTACCATTTAATGGCTTTTAGGTGTACCAAGTGAGAACCGATTATTTTTTAATATCACTTAGGATAAAAAGTCTCGAAGGGGATTGATCGATTTAGGCATCGTATATTTGATTATGTTATAAAAAAAAATAATTGAAATGTTATTGATATATGATAACATATAAGTGTACCAACAATATGAAAACCAAGGAGCGCGTTCCTTTTCGTTATAAAGTTATATTGAATCATCAATTATACAATATGATATTTAGAATAAAATCGGTGAAAAATATCAATATTTTTAAAAGATTATTAAATTACCGTATATTACATACAATTTTGCTCATTTTAACTAGAAACAGTAACATTTTCAGTTTCAGATTTCAATAGAAACATTTATTTCGACTACTAATAAATATTAATGATAATAAATTTTATCTATAAACTATATTAAGGCGTAAAGGTAACAGACTTCAAAGACATTGCTCTCATTGTGTCTAAACTTTCGGATCAACGTCACGTGAGTTATGTTTCTTATGTTGCAATACCTTTTCTAAATTATAAACTGCCTCACGACTTCGATTGCTTTTTTTTTGATAATGAATAGTAGGTATTTTTTGTATGTTAACAGTATTCAATTTTCATTTCATGCATAAAATATTTATGTTGGTAAAATTTATAATACATAACATTCCTGAACCTACATAACATTGTAATAAATACAGTTTCACTTTATTTATACTAGTCTATATTTATATCTACCTACTACATAATACATTATTGAACTCATTAAACTATATATGTAAATACATATAATGTATGTATGTATGTATGTATGATCATTAAATAAACAATCTATTTTTCAACATCCATGAAACAGTGTTTCAAAGTTAATCAAGCAATCAATATACGCGTCTATAACAAATTATCATACAATGAGTAATATGACATCATGCAGAGATTAAATGCGTTTATACTAAATGAATTCCTAAACGTAATGCGGTTTTATTTTTTACAGTAATTACAAACTTTATGTATTGCAATTAAATTGTAAATGCAATTAATATTTATTACTAATGTATAGTAATAAATCAGTAGCAAGACCGTGAAGGTAGGTATGTTCTTACAGTTTATACATACCTTTAACTACATATATGTACATATAAATCTAAAATATACGACTATTACTCTAAAATTTACGAAAATACTTGATGGATTTAAAAAACACATTTTTGTAATGTGTTAAAGTTTGTAAATGTAAATGGAGAAGGTTATGCAGCCTACTCCACCACGCTGCTCCACTGCAGGTTGGCGGATATATAACCTATGTGTCTGAATTATTTTTGGTACA
>DVVJ01002242.1:0-10019 GCA_018234505.1 Junonia neildi neildi
GGACGTTTGGTGCCGAACGTTCGGCCTAGTGATTCAATTGGATAGCGGATTCAACAAGATGACTGCGACATATACAAACGATGGCGTCAAATGGAACATTAAGATAATTTAAAGACCCGCCCAGATATGCTTTACACGAGTGCAATTTAGAGGGACCTATTATAAAGAGGGAGATACTATTATGATAACAAGGAAATATGTAGGTATATATACATATGTAATGAATAATCCCCAAAACTACTAGACCGATTTAAAAAATTATTTCATCATCACAATAATACGTTATCCTTGATTAACATATACCTAGGTTGTATTTTATAGAACTAACCAATGGTTTTGTTTTAAAAACTACACCTTTAAAAATTTAGAAGATGGCAGACAAACTAGGAAAATAATTTTGTTTTGTTTCAACATCGACTTTGTAGCAAAGATGTATTTTACAAAGTACCTACGTAAATTATATCCTTTTTCCTTTTCTATAATTAAAATTTATCCTTGTTTCAGCTAAGAGTCTTGTTCATGAATCTCGTGGGCTTCGGCTGGGCAATGTTCATAGCGTCCAAGAGGCGGCAGGCTCAAAAGAAGGATTAAATATTTGTATGTTGAAAACTTAACATTTTCTACCAATACGGTGATGGAAGATAAGCGAACTATGTAATCGGGGATTTTATTGTATTGTTATCTCCGCTATTTATGTATTGCATTTGTATATAATATGAATTTGTATTTTTATACTTGTATTTTTTTGAGAATTTATTCGTCGTGATATTAGGGATAATGTGAACAGATTTTTATACAACATGTAATTTGAATACCATAATAATATACTTAAAATAAAAATTTTAACCTTACAAATGACAGTTTTAAAGATTGTAATGTTAATAATTTTATTGTCTTCGTTGAACAATCATTATCACGATTTCCAAGGATTTTTAAAGTTAAACGTGTGTATTGTCGTGGGAAATTAAAACATTCCGCTATTGTTATGATTTTAAAAGTAAAGGAATAAAAAACGTTTTTTATTAATATTAATTGTATTTTATTTGACAACAGCAAAAACCTATGAAACTTCGATATACATATTACTGTTTGTATATTATAAATTTAATAATGGCCGAGGTCCAATCGACTATTACATCAGCTTTAGCATCAAGAAATAAATGTTTGCTCATTTTTTTTACAATTATTGTTATCAATAAAATTACATCAACTGTTCATGAGTATTATCCTAGTATCGTCTCGTTCCATTTATTGCTTTTAACTTGAAATATCTTAAATATAATAAAATAAGCCTACACCTATGATTATACTATTACACCGAAATCGGTTTTCAGTAAATATAAGGGCATTACAAAGCAGAGATAATAACAAAATTTTCTCCCAAAAAAGTTAATAAATTAATCAATGCACGGTTCATATAACAAATAATGCCTGATACAAATTTAGTTAATTTAAAATAATAAATAAAACATCAAATAATGACTAGAAACCATGATTGATAAATAGTGTAGTATATAATTTAATTAAATATATTGCACAATTATTCTAATTCCTTATAAATATGCTCAATACGAGACAAGAATATATTATTGTTTTACGTTTATTCAAAAGAACCAAATAAATTAATAACAAAAAAGAAATAAATAATAACAAAATTAAAACAAGGACTAGCTCTGTTATTTTTAATCATTATGTAGTAAAAAGGAAATAAACCGCTTTTAAAGTCTAAAATAAATAAAATAAGCGATTATTTACAAAGTGATTTCTTAAGTATAAATTAATATCGAATAAATAATGACTAGACAATAAGAGTTAATACCAAATTTATCTACTTAAAATTACTGATTTTAAATGAAATATTCAGTAGTTAAATTAATAAATTAGATGTATAATTTTTTATATAAGAATATTTCACAGGTACAGATTACCAACCATTTTTACTATTTCATAGACTAGAAAATTGTGAAACGTCGAAATGAAATCTAAGAATCTCATTAGAAATATCAAGATTTTATTGAAAATGTACTCCATTCCCTAAGAATAGAATGCAATTTCCAACATCTATATCTTAACTATGGTAACCGCTAATTTCAATTTTATAATCAATAGGCAGACTACAACAAACAACCGTAAGTTTCTATTATTTTTTCAAAATACTCTTAAAATAGAACTGGCAAATTGTAAACGCAAAGGTTATTTTATGTTATCTTATCATCACAAATTAATTTACGATTACCGTAAACATTCAAGCTAGCGTAAAACAAAAAATAAAACGTGACAACTGTAAATTTCGTACAAAATAAATTGTTCTGTATTGAATACGATAAATATTTTTTTAGCCATATTTCTTACTACGTACTGTGCGTCGGGTACAGATAGTCTTGTTATGGTAAACATGCGTAACATATACGCATATAACATTTGACTGAATAAACTGCGATAAAAAGGAAACACGCAATATTTATTTAGACGCGTGATTGTAGGTACGAACAAATATACGCGTACTCGAAAACGCACAGTACATAAAGGGCTTTATATTTTGTGGGCTGCCATATTGATTTTATATCTTATTCATTCCCGTTCAACGCGAGGGGATCTCGACCAGCTCCTTTGAGATGACTTGCTGCTGTTGTAGCTGCGGCTAGAGGGCGTTGACGGCGTCGGCCGGCGGTATGGAATCGGGCGTTTTCGGGCACTGTTATTTTGTTAGTAATATCTATGTTAGTCTTTTTAGCAAGATGCTTATGGTCAAGTTAAACATGCAAATATTATTTTTTCGTTAGTTATAATTAAAAAAACATGAATATATTATATTTTTAGAATAGGTGGCATACACTATTTTTTTAATGTAACAAAAAAGAAATGTTTTTAGCATAAAATGACACTAAATACAGAGCAGCTAAATAAAAATAAAAGCTTACCTTTAAAGGCGTCATCATGCTCTAATTGTTCACAGTGAATTCAATGGTGGTCTACCATGCAAAAATAAAAAAAAAATAAAACAAAATAATAAATTTACAATAAACTTTAATGTGATAACACAAAATTAAAACATAAAACACACTTGAATGTCCTTATAAAATAGCACTTCTACACCTGGCGTCGCTTGCTTTCGTGTAATATTGACAATTATTTATAATCTACATTAAATTCATCTTCTCCGATACTTGTATTTCTTTGACGTATACGTGAGATCTATTATGGGCGCGCTATGGAAGAAAAAAGACTCATGACTTATACTGTACTAAAAATACTTTAACTGTATTATCAGACAATTATTAATAGTTAATTTTTTACATATTACATTTAACTAGATTAACGAGATCGCAACATCGATATGTTACAAATTTGGAAATTATTTCCTTTCAATGTAATTAAATTGAAATAGAAGTTATTTATATGAACTTATAAATATAACACCCAGGTTAGTATTCAGTCCAAAAATATTATCTATTAAAACACTGCTATGTTAAGGTTGCCCAGTTGAAAAAATCGAAAGCAATTTTTATGTCAACGTTACTAAAAAGTATGGAAACAAATTAAACTGTTTGAATTAATTTATTATGACGTCGGTATAAATTAGTCTACATTTTATACACATATCTGTTGTATTGAGAATTTAATAAGAAACTTTGTGGATTTTTTAATGATATATAATATGGTAGTCAAATACACAATATTACTTATGTTAATGTTACTAGCACTTCACTAATTTGAATCACTACTCGTGTCTTCTGAACTCGTGCTAGAATTTCGTGACTTTTTTCTATAAAAAACAAAAAAGAAAAATATGTAACATGACAGCAAAAAAAAAAAACAAAAGAATACTTCGACCAAACAAGGATGTACTCTAAATATATTGTGTAAGTTAAAAACGCCTAATGAACATTTTTTGCACTTAAAAAGTACATTTTTTTAATAAAGTACAGCCTCGCTTGGTATAAAATAAATAAATAAAAGAAGCCCACTATAGTATTACTCGTCAAGCGGCACACAAAAAATGTTAAAACAACTATCAAACTGCGTCTATGACGACATTCATAACGCCTTTACTACATTATGAATATCATTTTCAACGCTATATACACGCCCTAACGAATACAGTGCTTTTGATGTTTGATTAAATACTCATTGTTTACGACTTGATTCTTTCTTGTACAAAATAAATATATATTTTTTTAACAATTTGAAAATCGATAAGATCAGACAAGAGAGTCGATATTTTAAGGAGAAAAATCTGTAACGTACTGTTAAACACTACGTCCATCCCGACGATTTTTAATATCAAAATGTTAGTAACGACAACAGAAAACCATATTACTGCGATTTATCAATACCATAATCAAGCCATCATCACTATTTATTTATTTTTCTATTAAAAATCTAGTCCCAAAAAGTCTAGTATCCAGAGCGTTAAAACTCCCTAAAGGACTAGAATCCAAACCGCTATCAGAACGGCCATTTTGCATTAGCTGTCAAACGTCAAAAGCACGCTAGCGTCGCTAGTACCTCGTGATGCGCCGCCTGTCGAGGAAGCTGGGCGAGCCGGCGCGGCGCGGTATGGACGGCGACCGCGACCGCGACCCGCTCGATCTACGGTAATCGCCGTACACGCCCGTCATTGTTCTGTTTCGTTACGCATGCATCGCGGTTTTGTGTGTTTTTTGTAAGAGATCGGAGGTTTACGTTAATTTTTGTATTTTTTTTTAAATATTAATTTGTTGGCGTTTTGAATGTAAACAGAATTTCTATGGTTAAGAATATGACAATGTATTTTTTTTTAACATTGGCAACACAGAGGGTATGCTCCGAAATCTGATCCAGCAAGCAGGTCAGTTTTATAACATCCATCAATGCTGAGGCGCACAAGGTAACGTCTTATTTCGAAATATCGTTAATTCTGATTATTAAGCTAAATTATACTTCGGAACGACTATATTCTGTTCCCATTCAAAATATTTAATATTTTGCTTTATATTTATCATTTAACGTACCGAGACGACCTCGAAGACCTGGATGAACTACGCGATGATCTAGATGAACTTCTGCTACTGTAGGAGCTTGAACGACTTGATCGGGAACGTCTGGAAATATTACAATATGTATTTACTATTTACTATGTAAGTGTAAAGGTGATTGCGACCATAAAGAATAGATGTACATTTATCTAATTTTATGGCCATAGTACCTCTACAATATAGAACCTACAAGAGAAAGAATATGTGAAAAGGACACTTGAATAAAAAACTTTGATTCTAATTTAGGTTATTTAGGTAAAATGTTCATTTAAATACTAAAAATATATATGAAATAAGTATTTCTAATAAGAACTTAAATATGTAAGGTTTATTCTCACCTTGAAGATCGAGAATACGAACGAGATCTCGAACGCGAAGATCTAGACGCTGATCGTGACCGTGATCTCGATCGTGATCGCGAACGCGACGACTTGCCCCGCGACCGTGTCTTCGATCTCGATCGTCGCGTCGAATGCGACCAACTGCCTCTAGAGCGACTCCTGTCACGCTTCTTTACTTCGGGCGAACTTTCTACGTTAACAGGACTATCCTTTTTAGGGGTTGGGATCTTTTCAGGACTTTTATTTGCCACTTTAGGAGTTGGAACCTTTTCTGCGACTGGACTATCATTTTTAGGTTTATTTTCTTCGCGTTTATTCTCCTCTGACTCTGTTTCGTCCCGAGCGTGAGATGTCGAGGGACCGTTTGCTTCTTCATTCCTCTTTCGCTCTATGGAGGCTTTTGCCATTTGCGCTAATTTTTCCTTGAGCCTATTCAATTCTTTAAGGTCTAATTCTTCTTGACGAGCTCGGTCGTCTAATCTCAGGAAATCATCTTCGGAATCGTCATTTTCACTCGACGAGCTCCTCATGCAAACTGCCTTTGGTTTGAACTTTTCAGTCACCTCTTTGACTTTCTTTTTCTTCGGTTGTAGATCTGACGGTGATTTGATGTATTTCCTTTTATCTTTTTCGGGTAATTTTTCTATAATGTCTCTATATCGCTCAGGACTGCGGCGGGCGGGTGAGTAGCTAAGACTCGATGTACTGCGGCTGCGGTCTTTACTGCGCGATCTTGAACGACCTTTATGAGATTCTTTGCGGACACTCCTTTCCTTTTCATTTCTGTCTTTTTGCTCTGGCGGTGAAATTCGTCGCTCTGCTACTACTTTAGACTTTACGGTTGGTGTGTTACTTTTCTGTTTTTCTTTCTTAGAATTTCTTCGTTCTACTGAGGTTGATCTTGATCTGCTGTGTGATACTCTTCGTCGCGATTTTTCAACGGGCGTTGGTGACTTTTTATACGACTTACTTTCTTCCCTTCTACTTTCAACTGGTTTAGAATTAGATTTATTTCTTTCTGCTTTGCGCTCAGCTGCCCTTCGGTCGGGGGTGTCATCTCTGGCACGTTCTATTGAGGGACTCCTTCTTCGTTTCTCTCTGACAGGAGATTCGTTCTTATCTTTATTATAACGCGATTTGTTATTAGATACTTTGGCGTCTTTCTGTTTTTGTGGAGTTTCGTTTTCAGAGTCAGAGGAAGCGGAATGTTCGGCTCTGCTATCCTTGTAATAAGTTTCGTGCTCTTTACGGGAATCCCTCTTTTTATATTTACTTGCAGGAGATCGTTCTCGAAGTTCCTTAGAAGATTCTGGTCTTTCTCTCGACGAGCTTCTATACCTTCTACGTTTTGACGCGTCATTTCTGCTTTCCTTGTAATATCTGTCGTTATCATTTCTATGTCTCCTTTCATATTCGTCGTCGATCTTTCGGTAATCGTCATTGCGTCGACTCCTATATTCTGGAGACTCGCTTTTTCTCGGTCTTTTATTTTCTTTATGTGGTCTAACATCCTCTCTTGATCTTTCTCGTCTGCCATATAGATTTTCTTCCCGTTTTCTCATATTAGGTGATGGGCTCCTTCGTCGTCTTTTCTCTGGTGGCGGCGACTCACTAGGTTCTCTTGGTCTTCTATCTCTTTTGTCAGATTTCCTCTGAGGCGGTTCCTCAGTTTCTGATTCGGAAGGTGTTCGTTGACGGTCGCGTTTGGACTGTTTAGACACTCTTGGTCTTTCTGGCTCATCTCTAGATGACTCTCTTCTTCTGTCTGGTTTTTCAACGTATGATTTCTGTTTATGTGGCGGTGATCTACGCTCATCTCTCCTCCTGTATTCCGGTGAAGACCTTCGTTCTATCGATCTACTTCTGTCATCCCTTCGTCTATTGGTGTCAACGTGTCGCGCATTTCTGACTGAATCATCATTCCTTTGATAGCGTTCTTCGCGCTCGCGATTCTTCTTACGGATATTATTCTCTTGAAACTCATTTGGACGTTCCAACTGCTTTTCTTTTGTCTGCCTGACTGGCGAGCTGAAATATTGAATGTTATTGGTTAAATAATATAAACTATGAGATCTGTTTTCATTTTACGAAATGGCAAAATTATTACCTTTCACGGCTCGATGGTGCACCGCTGGCACGACGTCTGCTACTCGACTTTTTCTGTTTAAAAATCAATTAAGAGACATGAAAATCCGAATAAAACGAATGGGCAATTAACACCAGTGCCAATACAAGAAGACTAGTGGTTATGGCAACTAAAAATGTATTTACTAAAACAAAAAGAAATCCTTCAGTTCACAAGAATTTTTGCCTCGCGACTGAAGGAATTCTGTAAAAATAAAAACATAAATAATTTAACACATGCACTTCTATATGGAACAATATAAAAATAATTTGAGGCATCAACTTAATTTTTTTGTTTACATAAAAAAAGCTACTCACGAAAGCAAGTATTGATAAAAAAACCTAATGGACGAATTGTTAGTTCTTTTTGTACTTATTTATTATAAAAATCAATTATCCATAACACTCTCGACGTTGTTAGATATGTCTAAAAATATTGTATAAAAAATAAAACAATAAAGGACTTTGGCACTAGTGCATATACTCCTTTTTACACAATATTTTCTAAGTTTATCAACGCATTACAGTGTAAACATATATTTTATTATTCAAAGATACTTAAATACATAAATACATGTATTACACAAAATCAATGTAATATAACTCTGAGACGTACCTTATTTAACAAACGGTGGTGGTAGTGTATACCATTTAAACATGTGGAGCATCCTTAATTAGTTTTGAGTCAATGAGAAGAGGGAGAATGTTATGGATTAGTTACATTGTTATAAAAAACAATCAAAGTGGACATTAAACCATGTGCGGTACAAAAACGTGCTTGTCCGGCGGCACGAGGGACCAGGTTTAGTGCACATCAATGCAAGCCATTTACATCGGAGGTAAATCGAAGCCATAAACATTTTATACTCATATTTAAAATTCACGATATCACGATAACATGAAGCACGTTTTTCTAATACACATAAAGGGCATAACGCGTTTCAAACAGCGATACCACCATCTGTTTTAAAGTACTACAAAAACCATGCATTCTCATACTGTGCACAATTAAGACCCTGACAATCGCCCATGTTGTATCTTAAATAATATATAGTTAGTCACAAATTTACTTCAAAATGCAATACCAAATTTAACACGTATTATTTTAGTTTTCACCTAACAGTGTTCTTACTGAGTGTTATTGTTTTGTGATATACTTACAGTATACGTTATTTCTTCAGATAAAGATGGCTATCCTATGAAATGATGCACAGTTAAACAGATAATTTTTACTGTCTATTTCTTGTATTTACAGAAAAAAAAATAATAAAGTAAAAACGAAATGAAGTAAAAGGACAATATCCACAACCAGATATAAAATGTATCACCCATTCGTATGCTACCCAGTAAAATAATAGAAATGTATGGGTATATTTAGCAATAAAAGTTAGAAGCTTGGGGTATAAAAAATGGTAAAATGACGCAAAACAAAGAGTGATTTCTACATAATAGTCACAGCTCACGACGAATGCATAAAAATATAGGGATGTGTCGAGGACATTTCATGTAAAAAAATATCTTAAAATTCACATCTGTAGGCAGAGGTTTGTGCAAAATTTAGTATCAACCAGATCGATATATTTTGTTACTTAGATCGAAAAAAATAAAGCGGTGTGCTATACTGGCTATTGACAGATTCTAAAGGAGGCATCTGAGTAGGTCTCGTGAGAGGTCAGTGTAGTTGTGATAAAGATACCCCGAAGAAACTAAAAACTCTTATAAAAGTATTAAACACTCATACACCCTAAGTTCCCACAGCTACCCTTACAAATTACAAGACAGTATTAACTATGAAATTTACCTAGAATTCAAAGATTATGTCTTGGGTATAAATGACACATATTACAAGAACCAAACTAAAATCGAAAACTGTCATAAATAAGATGCTTTACATTTAGCTAATGAATGTTTACATTGGCTTAGTTTCAGGTAAGCCATCAAACGAAAGAAAAAGCTATCTTATATTAAAAATGGGCCAATCAAAGCTTTGAAAGTCGTCGAAATAAAACACAATCTTTGAATCTCGCGGGTCCTACTGTCAAAACGGCAATGTTTCGGTGCGGAGGGGGGATAATTACCTTCTTCTTCTGCCGTTCGTCCTCAGAGCTGGATTCGGTGTCGGCCTCCGAACTGCTGGAACTCTCTGTGGCGGGAGACTTGGAACGCTTCTTCTTTTTCTTGCTGGATTCTTGCCTGTGGAAGATAAGGTAATTAGGATGTGGTAATTAAGATTTAGACTAATTTTAAGAACTTCTATCAAAAAATATGACTACATATCGACTGTAAACTGGCAATACGTTCTATCGGAAAATCGAAGCACAAAAAAGCACCTACTAAATAAAATAGGTTTAGATACTATTTCCTATCTTTTACTATTGCACCATTTAATATCTACAAAGAAAATCTTTTCAATAAGTATTTATTTAAGCTAAACCCTGAATTTTCTTAAAACATATTTCTTGTCTTGAAAAGTTTTCGATAGGTGACATCACCCGTTCACAGTCCATAAGTTGTAATTGTCACGTTTCAATTTAGT
>DVVJ01002243.1:0-10018 GCA_018234505.1 Junonia neildi neildi
TTGCTTTCTTAAGCTTAATCCCGGAAATATCGAAAATACCGGATTATCGGTATTGGTCTGAAGCCAATACCGAAAATCCCGGTTTTGCTAAAATGAGTCGGTATTGCGACCCCTAGTACGAGTACATAATATGTATAATGGAACGTTCGAATCTTAAGTGCTCGGGCGGAAGGAACGCTATTCAAGCGTGTTACAAGCTACGCCACCCTCGTTTTGCGAAATTGCGTGAAAACCAAGTACGAGTTAGGTACTATCACCTCGCTGTACATTATATTCATTGATAGATTAATCTCTATCAGTATTTTTTGGATTTTCGCGTAGTCGCGGGCACTCTGACCGCTGTACTTAATGTATTTGATACATAAGAATGATAATAATATATAAATAGTTAAATATTGCACGCATTAAAAAAATATTTCTACAACTTGTGAGCTCACATTTTTTGCCTCCTCTACAAGTTAACAGTTGCATCTGCTGACGTCGAGAAATACATCCGCAGATGGATCTCCAGGACATCTGTATCTGTAGGTTAACCAGACTGTCTTGGTTCTCAACATACGCAACACGTATGTACACAGCTCCAGAAATTTTAATGTATTTTCCATGTTTTCCATGTGGCATGTTAACCATTATAATGAGAAAGAACTGAACATTGAGAAAATGAAAACTGATCCCTCTTCAGACGTATGGACGCACCACTCGCTCGCAGCGAGCGTACGCACAGAAATCCTTGGATCCGTGTTAAAAAAACCGAAACGGATCAGTGCCAGACGCATCTGCCGACGTTGAATACCTACCACAAACGAGCAAATTACTTCCTCTACAGGTTGTTAGACGCTTCGGATGATATCTGCGGATGCGTCTACTGACGCGTAGACGCATCCGCAGCATTGCACATACTTTTAGATAACTGGCTTACATTTCTAATTTGTATAACATTTTTCCTATCGAATACTTATTTACCATTCGTTACCATTGCAATATTTTTTGAAGTATTTAGTTTATTTCAATTAATTTCAATCTTTATGTGGATTGTATATAGGTTGTCTGGAAGAAATCACTACTTTAGCAATCGACCGCCTTTACTAACTGTAACATTATTTGTGCACTAGGTTGTGTTTGTTGTTGTAAAATCTCAATAGTGTTATTCTAATAGATAAGTATAACTAATATGTCTACCAACTATATTATAAGTTCAATATATGCTCAAACAAAAAACGTTTTCATTTTTACAGATGGATTTATGTTATTATAAATAAAAAGATACACATAAACGTGATTTTTGAGCTTACAATTAAGTTAGGTTAGGAGATCAACAGCTTCGCCTAAGCTAGATTACTTCATACTTAGAAAACAATATTTTACAACGACGATAAACCTAAACCAAAACTGGCAAACCGTGGACGTAGTATAGTATACTTAAATAGCTTCGAGCAAAACATAAAATAAACACGGTTTGTGTAAGCAGCGTTTCAAGGAAATAATGAATATACCGCACCCCTCAGGTAGGCGCGTGGCGAGGGTGGCACCTGGCGGAATAATAATAACAGACCACACGTGGCCATATTCGCTTTGCCTCGATAATTGTTTTTACCGACATCAAAAAGAAGAGGTTCAGATTTATATTTGTACACCTTTTACCCAGTGACAGCGAAGTTGAGAGAAGGGATTAGATGTTTATTAAAAGACTGTTTCTTTTTTTACCAGTCACGTGTCCATTTGGTATTCCCATATACCACATCAAAAGCTTAATTACTAATCTCTAGGCCTCATTTAAAAATTTATATTATCTAATAAAACCTATTAGATAATATAGGTTTTTTTTTAGTTTTCCTTGATATAGGTAAAGAATCACTAATTGTGTTAAAATTTTCCTGAATGGGAATTCCTATCGAACCATTACCGCTTATGGATATGATATTAAATAACAAATTATTATTTTGAATTCTGTTTACGATATCCTTAAATATTTAACTTATTTCAGAATTATTTTTAGAATTTTCTCTGCAGAGTGAAATGAATCCTATACCTTAGGGATGTAACGCACTAGCGGGTGGCCACTTGGCGGGTGGGCGGTGCTGCTGGCCACTTTTTTAGTTCTAATAATTATGTAACCGTACATGGAAGGTTCCGTAGCAATATCGTATAAGATATAATTCATATAACAAAGAAATATTAAGCACTTTGTTTTGTAAATATTGTAAATCCAATACTTTTGTCGGTATTTTTATTATTAGCTAACAGCGGCAAAAGTAGATATTACACAACCCGTGACATTTTTTCCCTTTACATAATATAGACTCCATGAGATACATCCAGCTGACAGATAAACAGACAGACGGAAGGACGGACAGCAAAAGCTTACTTAGGAATAGGTTTCGAAATTGGTTATATTTTTTACAAAATATAATTATAAGATAGGTAAGTACACACATTTTTAATTATTTTTTAAACATTTATTCTTTCTTGACAAAAAAAAATAAATAAATGAACAATAGGTATGACTTTTTCAGAGTTCGCTTGTGTCATTAATATCACTTAATGCTTCTATGTTCAGTTAAAAGACGATACTAACAAAAACTATGTATATACTTATTCTTTGTAAGAATAAGTATATACATAGTTTAAAAGCCTTTATTTTTGTTATTAATGTTTTTTATTAGACACCATTATTTTTACATTACAAGAAATACAGAAACACTACATTCCTTTTTGTATTGTACTGTACTGTTTCAATAGTTATGTACTGATATCTTTTTATACTACACTAGCAGACCCGACAAACGTAGTCTCTTCCAGTAGGTACCAGTGCCGCCTACCGGGCATTACTTTGCCATTTTCTCTCCGTAAGGACTATCCCTGTACTTCAAGGAAAATTTAAAAAAAAATATTATCGAAATCGCTTCAGCTTTTCTCGAGTTATGCGTTTAGGAACATTTAGCGATTCATTTTTATTATACACAATTTATTGTCTTTTATTCTTTGTAAATTAAGACTGAGGACACCCTAATGTAATTGCGAAAATTTGTAGACAATTGGTTTTTTTCGTTAAAAAAGCAACGACGGGTAGATTAAGTGTGAGGATGCATTAATAAAAAGTAAGGGCTCGCGACCCGCTGTATTGTACGCAAATATAAAGCAGAGGCGACCAACATTATAAAGTACGGCTAAAATAAAAATAAAATTTCTATGTAAGAAAATGAGTAGTCTTTTTATATATTTAACTATATTTTATTTCACATAAACAATTTCCGGTTAATATTGTATTAAAAAATAAAGTCAACATTAACACATTTGAAAAAGGCTACAAAAACGTGAGACATATTTGTACAATATGTATAAAACTATTATAAATAATTATTTGACATAATTATATATATCATACATATAAGTATAAGTAAATAAAAGTCCAAATGTTATACGCCTATGGTCTATACCAAACGCAAAAAAAAATAAAAAAAAATTATCAGCTAATAGGTTGGAAGCCACTGGCGTATAATACTGGTGGCGGACGGTAGTCTGGCGCAGTGCGGGAGCGTCTAGTGCATGTGCTGCACACGCCCGGCTCCACATGACGTGCCTAACTTGAGTCCGCGCCTAACTTACATGCATTAAACATAAGTTCACCGGTGACGATGTGCAAACATTTAGTGTTAGTTCCTTTGGACACGAGTGATTCGGGTACGTATTATTTTATTTTTTATAAAATATTATTTTAATTTTTGCGTTGTAAACATTTTTTGCAAACATGAGTGAATTCTAATGTTTGTTGAAAACTGTAGGTTTGACTAACTCATAACTAGCTGTTTTATTTATTTCGCAAATATTATAATTTTAATATTTATAATATTTATATTAAAATCTCATTTCTTACTAGGATACAATTTTGTTTTCACCTTACGCGTGTCAGTTATCATAAATCAAAATTTTCCCAATTGCGCCAAACATTCGACGCGAAAAATTGAAGCCAACAATTGGTGTTTATCACATATTAGAAGCCCATTTGTTTTCATTAAAGAACATCTATTAATCGATTATTTAGAAAAATATGTCGTCGAAATTGAGTGTAGTTGCCGAGCCATGAGACCATAGCCATGAAATTAATTCTAATCGAGCGGCAGGAGAGGGTTATTAGTGATATTGACATCCCACAGCACCGCAGTGGCTCGTGGGCAGCGCGCCTGCGCGCTGTGCCGGCTGTATTCATATCCCGATGAAAACAGCTAAGAAATACGAGTCCTTGTTATTTGTTACGATATCTATAGTGCTGTTTCGTTACTCCGCAGTTTGAATGGACACAAAAATTCAATACGAAAGATGAGATTACCGAAATTGGATATGTGTGAGTCCACTTATTCGTTGAGTTACCTACAGTTTTTGTATTGCATGTACTTCCTGCTGTTTTGTTGATATGCAGTTCCAATCTTCTTATTGCAATAGAGATTTATAAGGTAGCCTAATGTTGTATTATCTTTTTTTACATATATCACGTATAGGAAATACTTTACGTGTGAGTACATCGTTTTTATTTTTCCACGCATGTGTTGTTTTGCAGAATACTTGCCCTTGGTACAGATGCAAGAGTTAAATATAATAACAAATGAATAAAAATTTCACCCAGTATTTAGGTCATTGAAATTTTGGGACGGACGACGAACGTCTAGAAAAAATTAAAATGACATTAAGCCTAGAAAATAGTGTTTTAGTGTATTTGCTATTGTAGTGCTATTTTTTAATTCACATGTAGATTTATTTATTTGTAATGAAATTTTAAGTAAGTAAGTAATTATACCTAAAGCTACATTTTAATAGAGACAGAATAAGATCACAATTTTGGAACGCTAATATCCATATTACTAACTTCAGTTTGTAGGCCGAATTTGTCTGTCTATTAATAAGGGACTGAAAATTTGGGTTCAGATTACCTATAGTTTTGATTGTCTTAAGTTATAGTGGTTATATTATCTGATGTTAGAAGATCACCAAAGTAGATACAAAACTTTAATAAAAGGAATAAGACATGGGAGGAGGAGACATAAGGAGGTAGAAAATAAGGAAGAAACTGATGTTTGGGCTTCCGAGTCTTACACTGACATATTCTATAAAATTGTAGTTCAGTGCCAATCTAGATAGTTGTACTTGTTACAAGCTATTTTTGCTGTGTACAAAATAGGATTTAAATTCAAAAAGAATGGAGACGAAACTAAAACACAGTTGCGGTACTAAGGACGTTTTTTGATTAAAAATAAAACAACTTTAAAAAACTATACCAGACAGCCCCGAACACCGTAAAAACTAAGAGCTCTCCTGACCGCTGGGAAACCATAACTGACAAGCCTATTACAAGCTGTAATCATTAAACTACAACTAAACTCAACTACGAAAAAAAAGTTTAGTCGCTGCCACAATTAATAAATCGGAATCAACGCTGAGATTAAACAATTAAGTAGTTGTAATAAGAACAAACATTTTGTAAAAGTAACAATATTTTAACGATACTCAATGATAGTAATACAAGGCCCACGTGGTCAGATAGTCTGCTTTCTGTATGTCCGTCGTACGTTCGGTTACACGTCGTAAAACATCGTATTGTTTCCATCAGTCGGTGTTTAATATGTTTAGTTTTTTATTTTAGTGCAGTAAAGAACGGTTCAATCCAATCCTGTTAATCTCAATACCATTTATTTATAGAGAAAGTATTATCTAATTGTAAACGGTTTATGTTGATATGCATTGATTCATACAGAGTTAACTTTACAGCTTTACAGTACATTTTTATCGAATAAATTAGCTTTGCAAGTAAATAACGTCATAATACTACTGCATAATCCTTTAATTTTGACAGGAATTATAGTCCGATTCACGAAATTTGATCTCAGCTATGCGTATTACGCTGCGCAGAACAAAATGTTACGTATCTACGAGTACCAATCAGAGTCAAGATTACTTCGACAGACATGCGCGAAATGTAGTAAATAAATAGGTAATAATTCGACTCGTGTTCAAACATTTGGTTGAATTTGAACCTGTAAAAATATTAACGAACGAATACATAATAGTATAACGCATATTTAAAAATGCAAAAGACTATTTTCTTGACAAATTCTATCGCTTAAATAAATGTGGTTGAGCGACCGTTTAATCGTAAAATTTATCCTCTCTCTGTTCTATACTAGTCTGTAGTCTTGGCGTTTTTGTTATACATATATTCAATAAAAAAAATAATTTCCAGGAGTTGCAAATTTGCAGCCAGTACCGACGTTAGGGGGAAGGCAGGCCGGGGCGACCGCCCGGGGCGCCAAATTATTGGGGGCGCCGAGGGCTTACCTAGGGGTGATGAAATTGTATGGAGTTCTTTCATAAGGACGAACGACTTTTTTTAGCTAAATTGGCTTTTTCAAGATAGGCAACGGAAGGTGACGACCTTTTTCAGCAAATTTGCTCGTTTGAAGATAGGGAATGGAAGGTTAAGAGGTGTCGCCGGCACTGTTTGCAGCACATTTTTGTTGTATTTTAACAGAAGTCTTTGAATGTTGCTTCGCTTCCCGAGTATCTGTTATCAGACCAAAAAGTAGCCTACATCCTTGAATCAAAACTAATTTAGCATCTTAGCCGTCCAACCTACCAATAAGATACCGACAGAGTACATAGAACTCTAGAAGAAAAATCAGGTCTAAGAAAAAAATTGTCATAAACAAAATGATATAACCGGTTGAAATAGACAGGGCCACTAAATTGATCTGTAAAAGCGAACAACGAATAGAGCAATGACGATGAACGTTTACGTCGACGATATCAAGATTCTAAACAATTAATTACGAGCATGAATGGATATGTTCCTATTAATTGTCATTTGTTAACAATCCTATGACCTAGGTGTACTGCAGGTGGCCAATTAATGCTGGTATCCATCGGCAACAGGCCTGCAACCGTAATATTCCAATTAATTGCAATTCAAACTCTGACATTCACTTGAACTGTCTCGACAAACAATCAACATATTATGATACAGATTGTCAATCGGTCAAAAATGTTCTTGTTTCAATTAATTAACGTTCGATGTTGTTGCCTCGGCATCCAATTCATTTGAATGTCAAAACATCCGATTGAAATTGAAAATCACAGAGATACAAATATTTAAAGATGAATTTATAAATCGCGATAAAGTAGGTATTTAAAAAAAATTGCCCCTTAACTATATCTTAGCCTCAGCATACCCTAATAATTTGATAGCAATCAGTAATAAATTGTTAATTCGTGTATTTTGTGACACTGACCTAAGGTGACCACTTGCTGATAGAAGACGTTGTGTATGAGACGACTTAAATGCTTTAATTAAGTCTTTAATAGCGATTAAGCACTTACGTACGAAGTCTAGCCACGGCTTCCAGTCATACACAATGAATCATTGTGATTGCTAATGAAATTTATGTCGGATTTTTAATATGTTGCTTTTTTAACAGAGCCATGTTTAGAACATCGAAGAAGACAACTACGTATTCTCAACATACATTGTGCTAAATAGAAAGAGACAGATATAATGATGTCCTGGCCAAATCACAAAGAATAATTTCTCAAAAATTGATTGACAGTTGTAAATTTTACCAAAAATACTTGTTATAATTTGCTTGCTTGTACAAAATGCAAAAAATTGTTTTTAACAAAATCTTTTACTCATGCGATTTTTGGTTATTTGGCTTATTATGATGTAATGGCCATTTGGCCTGGTCTATGTATAACTAAGAATAATCGTTGACTTTCTGGACACCTGAGCCTAAGTGTAACTATTTCATTTCTTTAGTTCCGTAGCTGTTCAGATATTTACTTTGAGTTTAAGTGTCTAAACATTTAAACTTTATTTTTACTACTTTATTAAAATTTATTTTAACACGATATATGTTCGAATACACAAACTACTGCATTTACTGTATGGAAAAATAATTAATATGATACGATGATAAGGAAAATATAAACTTCAGTAGAATTGAGTACCTGCTACAACCTTTTAGACGTAAAATAACTACAAAAGGACAATACATTTTATTATGTGTCAAATTATTAATTCACACATTAACGAAAACAATAACAAAATTAAATAATAAGTACATAATTAAATAAATAAATTATTTTAAGTTATTAAAAGTAAATAAATATAAATCTGAAATCGAGATAGCCTTGAGTAAGGTATGAAAAAATTACCTACGTTTTCAATTGTTGTTACCTATTGTTTTATATAAAGTCAATGGGTCTCCTTCCCTCTCACTAACAAGTGTAAGAACATATTAAAAGTTGAGTAAATAATGTTTTACGAAAATATAAGCAAGAATTATCACGTCTGTTTGACGAACAGACAGACCAAAAATTGATGTTTTGCTATATACCTAGTAGTCGTGTTAATATTTATACAAATTTAATAAAGAACTTATACTTCAATATGATAAAAATCTATTTTATGGATGGCTTAGATAAGATTAATTCTTGTAACACAAACTAAATACCCTCATGAGTTTCCCTATAAGTGTTTACGTCACTATTCTGTGAATGTGTCGACACAGCACACAATACAAAACAACGCCGGGATTATTGCGGATTTGCCACAAGTCGTAGCATCCGCTCGTCAAATTGTCAAATTCATTTCTTCAATTCTACTAACACCACTTCCTATTGTGCACATCCAGGCGCGGATCCAGAAATTCGTTCAGGGGGGGGCACTACATACCCGACAAAGGCGAAACCAAAACGGGGGTTATTATTTTGTTTACGTATGTTAGGTTTGTATGTATTTATGTATGTGTGTATATTTTTTATATATTTTTGTATGTACGAGTATATATGTTCTTTAAGGGTAATTCGTTAAATTTTGAATATCCCTTTGCTTTGAGAAGAAAATTGGGTTATATATTTGGGTGATTTATTCTTACTATAACCTCTGCGATGGATATCATCTGCACGAAAATAGAGAGGACGTAGGATCGCTTTCACATGCACAAACGCTGGCCCTTCCATGCGCAACTCCACTCATGGCTAGAAGACTTCGTCAATCGAGGCCTGCTAGCCTCAAGTAGTCTTGTTCCCTTCGTTTCACACACTGATGCGTACGGAAATCAGAGACCATCCCGGCTAAAATAAATCAAGACCGCATGAAAAACGAAATTGCTAAACCAATTCACTCATTCACGGACATAGGACATATTCTATTAATTATATCCTGGATATTGATGGGCTTAACATGCTGAGAAGATGATCCCTCGGTTGCCCTGCTATCTCCTGGGATATGACAGTATCAAAGAAGGTGATTACGGTTCCCCACACCGATATTCTGCTCATTGTCGTTGACGTGCTCCTAAGAAGAAATTTTCTTCTCGTCTCTAGGAGACGCTTGTCTTCTTGACTTTGACTGGACTTGACTTGATCGGGCTAAATTGGGTTCGTTAAAAATTTGGATCGGCACCATTTTAAATGTTTTGTTTGAACAGTAATGTCACTTTTGATGACGAACGAGAATTCGCTTTCTCCACGCTATGTAATATCCCCACGATACTAATGACTCCACTCCCCTGCAAACTCAAGATTTTAGTTTTTGTCAACCGATTAGATCATATTTGTATTTTAGATTTTATTTTTTTTATGGTATAGGACGGCAAACGAGCTGACAGATCAGCTGATGGTAAGTGAATGCTGTCGCCCATGGACACTTGCAACACCAAAGGAGCTACAAAATGCGTTGCCGGCCATTATGGGGAATGGATGGGGAATTAATGGGGAAGGAGTGGGGAATTGGGCCTCCGGTATTTATTTTTCAAGATCCACATAAATTAAACAATACCGGTATAAAGGCGGCAAACTTCCTTCCTTCCCTTCAACAAAACCTTCCCAGAAATAAGCTAGCAGCGTGTGCATCGCACATAGTACAGTTACTACCTTCTTGGTACGGGAAACCTGTAACTAGAAGTTTTGTTCAAAACGGTAACCGTGACGTCGAGAACGTAATAATCTGTGAACTTTGTGAAGCAGTTCC
>DVVJ01002244.1:0-10017 GCA_018234505.1 Junonia neildi neildi
ACGGTTTCTAAGTTTTTTTTTTTGTTTTCAATCCTGGTGTATCCTAGTTTCCCTACATTACTACATGATGATTGAATTGTCATGTAAATTGCCGATTTAAAAGTGCCTTCGTGACCAATATGAATAAACTATTAGTAACAAACAAACAGTTTGAGTTTAGCACATATTCAGATTAAACTTATACATTTTATAATTAAATATATTCAACTTACGGTAGAGAACGATGGTGACTGCGGCCTTGGCTGGTTCGGCGCTCCCGAATAGTAGACCCCTGGACTCCGCCGTCTATGGTAATCCATGTTCCTCTTCTCTGGCAGATGATGGGGCCCATGGACTGGGGTGCCAGCGGTGATGGACCCCGTTTTCTGGTCCGTGGGTATCCTGTCGAAACGGGTCTCCACTGGTGTCCCCAGGGTTATGGAACCTTTGGGGTTGGACAGTTTGAGGGTTGGACGCGGTGATGATACGGGCTTGGGTTTCGCATTGTATGTCGGGGACTCCCGCTCTGGTTGGGTTCGGTATGTCGCGTATTCCGCGTTGCGGTGTGGCTGGAAAATATTATATAAAATTTTGAAAAAAAAAATGAAATTTAGAAAAATAAAGAAGTTAGTCATGTTTTTATCCACGGTTGGAATGGAGTCGGTATATGCGATTTGGGAGAGAAGTTATTTGCGTGTTCTTTATTCTAGTTTCTATCTCATTTACAGTTCCAAAATAGATAAATCCATATAATTTCTCGTAAAATATAAAAGAATCTTAAACTATCTACAGGCTGTTAAAAAGCTTCTTAGCTTGACTATAGACACGGTATAACCAACCAAACCAAGCAGACACTTTTAGGATTAACCGACAATAACAAATCCTTCTAGTTACAAACTTCACAAAACATAACTATAGCTTACAGGTTTAGGCGGCGCGTCGTGCCTCGGCCTCTTAACGCTGAGGTCTAACAGCGGTTCCGCATGGGGCCGCTCAGAGTGGGGGCGCTCGGGGTGGGGGCGCTCCGAGTGGGGGCGCTCCACGTGTAACAACAGGAGCTCCTTGCCGTCGGGCGCTAGTGGTGTAATCGTGGCGCCCCGGTGTGGCGAGCGCGGTGACCGTGGTGAACCGTGCGCCCCGCTTACTACTGTTAGCGTTGCGAGCGACTCGTGGGATGATACCTGGGGGATAGGGGGGACTTAGGTTTAGTTTAATGATGGTGACTAGATCATTGTTTATTGGTCTGGAATATACTCGTAGTAATGCTCTAGCTAATGAATAGAGACCCGTATAGTGTAATAATACATTAACTATTGAATGGTAACTCTGATCACTTTCACTAGACTTTTTCACGGCTCGACTAGAAATTGAAATAATCATACACTGGCTGACTGGAATGGCCACTACTAAATAATATGAACCATTGGTTATGTGTATCTAAGTAGGTATATTGTTCAGTAAATATCGAAGGGACTATCACTAGTAATTATAAAATAAATAAAGCGCATGTTATATTATGTTATGTCATATTATGTTATACCTTCGGCGGCTGATGATGCATGGTGTGAGGCGGCAGCGGCGGCGGTCTTGAGTTCTTGAGTAAGCTGACCTCGATCATGTTGAGTACCACATCGCGTACGGTAAGCGCCGGGGCGCTACTCGTGGGGGCGCTGCTCACTGCGCTTGGAGGGGGCGCTGGTGCGGGCGCAGGGGCTATTGACTGCTGGGGGTTGTTAAATTATTATTAATATTATTATAGATAAATTGTATATTATCTATAAAAGTTGATGATTTTATGATAGGGAACGGAAGGTGTCGACCTGTTTTTAAGCTCAAATAGGGCACGGTAGGTTAATGGAGCGCCATAGAATATTTTTGCCCCGGGGTCTCAGTGACTCTAACACTAGTCTATGATTGTAGATACATGTCACTATGCTACATGAGGTGAATCCCTAGTACGAGTTTTAAAAGTTTTATATGGCGTTATTTTTACATCGTAAGCCTTCCATTCCAGAGCAAATTACTCGTAATTAGAGTACAGTTGTCCGCAGCTTCAATGTAATACTTCGTATATTTTGTATACAAATCGAGGGGAATTTCAGAAATCCGCTCTTCGTGGATCTTTATAGTGCAAAAGAAATAATTCTGTCAAATTTCAAGTCTGAAAGTGTTATTTACGATCTTCAGAGGGATCTCGCGACAAAGATTTTAATTTAATGGTAGGTATGTCCAATTATTTGTATACGCTGAAATACACCCTAATCTCGTACTAATCTCAAAAACGGCATCGTACTTTGGTTTTCTAGAAATGCGTATCACATTATGGGCTCAAAATAGTTGCCGTCAAAAATATTAAGTTTAATAATGGTTTTAATTACTTTGACCATTATTATAAGCTGACGTAAATGGTACCATATGGTACTTAATAAGCATTCATTCAAATAAATAAATCATATAAAATTATAAAAAGTTTTTTTAACACGCTGTGTAAATTTATTAAACGAAGTAGCAGATTATTTGTCTATGAAATATAAAATGTGTATTATTAATATTTTATTAACGTAGATAATAATTAATTATTCAATTTAATTTGTTAATCACGGTATATGCTGTTAACGGAAAATGAGTGTGTTATTTTAAAACCTCATTACATGGTATATTTGCGTATTCGTTATACAAACGATAAAAATTCTCGCACACTAAAGACTGTCTCCCTATTATCCAGCACTTTAAATATTATGTATAAAACATCAAAGTCGTTTAAGAAATTAATTCGTATAGGCTGATTGTCTATCATTTGCAAAGATTGTAATGGTAGATTTTTCAATACAACTAAAACCAACGTAGCCCCGCAGGGATTTTAAGCTACGTAGAATAAGATTGAGAGGCAGATGTCTGATATCCGTTGAGAAATAAACCTACTGTCCTGAGTATACCTACTTATGAAACCTTCATTTTAGAGATATTAATATAATTACACAATAGATATTTATAATAGATATTCAAATGGTAAAAAGTGAGATTTGAGTCGCAACTCTTTAGACGATCGTTTTTAGGTTTTTCTTCAAAGTTATTCATTGAATTATACAAAAATGTTATTTATTCACCAACAAAAAATATCCTATATAACATAAATAATAGTGTATGTCATACCTTAGTGCTGGGCGCGTCATTCTCCTCATCTGCGGTCTCAGTCGCAGACGAGTCGTATTCGTCCCGACGCGTGCGTCTGGGTGCGACCGCATCCGTACGTGGTCCCGGCAGCGGAGGGGGGCGGGGCGACTCCGCACTCGCCGTGTCCGTATCGCCCGAGCTCGCACTACCCTCCGTGTCACTCCTCCCCTGGCCCTGCCCCTGCCCCGTTTGACGCTCACTCAGCAATGTATCCAACTGCAACCGCTTCTTGTATGTGAAGTAAAACGCCTTTAAACTGGCAGCCGGTCGACCGCTCGCAGCGGACATCCGCTCCCAAGCAGTGCCGTGCTCACGGAGTAGTGAACGGAACTTGCTGGCCTCCTCTTCGGTAGGTTCGGGCGCAGAACCGCCTTCGCCTATCGTCGCGTCCAGCAACCGGGTTATCCGTTTGAAGCACGTTAGGCAGCATTTGCTGAGGTCGCTCGGGATTTCTGTTGAGTTAAAACGTTTATTAGAAACAATGAAAACCATAAAAGACGTTCTTATTTAAAAAATGTATCTTATAGTATTTTAAGGAACTCACGAAATTCATCCATGAGCGGCCTCTTCAGATCTAGCGGCAGGTCGTGCCAGCGAGGCGGCAGATGTCTCAGCCGCTTAGCACGTGGGCCCGCACACGACGGCACGGTGCATCTACTGCGCCTTGCGCGCACGCAGCGACAATGACAGGCTTCACATACACGCACACCCGTTGGCGGTACTGTGGACGCGTCTAATCCATACTGTACTGCTCGAGAGGGCGCTACGGCTCGCGTGGCGCCCGCTGCCGAGCAAACAGCACACGTGCTGGTGGCAGGCGGCGTGCTGGACGCTGGTATCGTTGACGGTGTACTCGTTCTTTCTGTCACTGCTGTGAAATGTACGTCTATTTAATATGACGGTCTTTAATTTATAACTGTATTAGTCAATTGCTGTTGGAGATCAACATTAACAATGAACTAATAACTATAAAATAAACGCGGTATTGAATTTCTCATGACATTAACTGAACTGAAAACCTAAATTGAAAAGTGTAATAAGCTTTAGCACAAGTAGCTTTAATAGAAATACATAATATATCAAATATATTATGTTATGCAGGTGATACTTTGTATGATATATGAATTATTACCACCACTCACTCAACTAAAGCAACGTAATACTCAAATAAATCCGACCGCAATGCAATTAAACCACTATCAAATCCGGATCTCACTAAACAATTAAACATTTAGCCTTAAATCAGAACGTGAGGTAATTCTCGAATCAGGGCGCATCAGACGGACGTGCAATATTCAGGCCCACGCTGGGCGCCAATTTGCAAAGCGAAGCAGATTAGTGAGGGTGGGGGCGTACCTCATAATCTACTGTACATTATTTAACGCTTTGTTCAACTGTTACCTATTAGTGCATCGTTTTAATGTTTGAGGGTTATCGTGAAAGTAATATTTTATAATATAATGATATGGAATTGACGAAAAGTATTTTAATATAAATGTTACGTAAATATAACAAAATTTTGGTAGATATTTTATGAATAATATCCGACTGAATGTTTAAGCTCCGTTAGTCTGCTAATATAAAGTTTTAGAGAATCAACAAGCAGTTAAATGCATTCCCTTCTGATAATTTAACTTTTGAGGTTGCACTTTCAGAACTCAACCGACTAAAGTCTAGTTTACTTTGTCTGTAATTTTAGGTAAAATCGCTGTCCGTATTTCAAAGAATATAGTGGATTAACAAATAAAATATACTTTGAAGAAATATTTTACTATCGTATTATTCATATTAAATTTAATTAATTACATTATTTTTACGTTTTTAACGCATTTTACGTATCACGAAAACGAATTCCTATGAAAGATACCTTGACCATACTCAAGTTACATCTTGAATTTTTACCAACTAATTTTAAGATTTGTAACGTTTTTTTTTATTATCTTTTATATAATTCACAAAACGAAATAGTATTTAGTTAAATATTGGTCTACAAAGCAAATACTATTTTAAATATTAATAAATATAATATTTCAAAGGTTACGAATCCAACGCTAAAACCGGGAGCGCTCTGTCGATTAATCCACCAATTACTGATATTTGCACAAGAACTAATTGGATGTCGGCTCTACGATTTATTCTGTGTAATTAAACTCAGCATAATTCGGCGTTCATTAGCGATGGAAGGAATGGCGCCCAACGTGGGACTCGCTGATTTTCATAAAAAACTCTTACCGTTAATTATTATTTATTACGGATCAAAGAAATGAATTCAATTGACGTGGGTATTTATCTAAAGTAAAGAAAAATGTATTCCGAGACATTATCATCGTTTTTATAGAATGTATCGTATCAATTTATATATTCATTATTGATTTATTTTAGCGAGTTTCCCGGGCAATATAACGTCACGGGCGATTTGGATGTGATTGCGTGTCGCGTGTTTGCGGCGTCACGTCGAGCGTGACAATTTAACGAGCTACTGACAGCCACGTTTACCCGGACCAAACACGGGGAGACATCTTGCAGATTAAACGTTTGTGCTCTGTTGAATCTGACTCGTTTTCGATGATATTGATATAAATTGATTCAGTCCACATATACATGTGTATGTATGTAATTTATTTTATTTTTCGGTTATATTGATAAATTTATATATACTTTTTAAATTTAACAGGAATACTACATAAAAGACTCTAAGATTTATTAAGAAACCCTAGACTAGGACTTACAAAAAAAGAAGCAGTAGCCCTTAATATTCCTGATCTTCCAAAAAATGGAGGCGAAACCAGAAAGCATATTTAGTTGCAAATATTCTAATTAAAAAGCCGTGAAGTTATTCATTTAGCTAATTAATTAAATTTAAATTATAATCACATTTGAAAGCTGATGAATACGGGACAAAGCACTGCAAATATCCCTTTTAAAGTGAGACAGGGCTGATTTGGTATTCTGTGTGAACGCGACGTCACCGGGCCCAGGATTACGGTGACGGGGATAATCCGCTACGCTGCGAATGTTGATTTGATGTCCTGATGGAATTGCCGAAAAAGCCTATGAAAGTATTCCCTTTTCGCGATATTTTTCCATGTATTGTCATTTTTCGTGGGTTGCACATTCTTTAAAAATAAACTATAGCCGTGTATAGAACCGAAAAGTTTCTTTTTTAACGCGCTGTCATATTGCCTATTTATTGAAGCTATTGAAACATGTTGTATTAATTTTCTCAAGGATTCAAATCCTTGAAAGACCGCCAGACGCGATCGAAACTATAGTCGGACAAACCGACCTCTTTTACGTGAGTAATCATCCGGTATTTTAATACAACATGGATATATACCGCGTTAGTTTTTATAGTGCTATTGAAACAATTGGCAAGTTTCAAAGTACGGGTGAAATCGTGCGGTAGAACTAGTACAATTCCTTAAAGTTACCTTATTTTTTCAGGTTTTCAATCTAAGAAACGTCCTTGACATATTTTATATATTAATTGAATATAAAAAATGTAACAGAACAAGAAAAGTCAACCTCAGGGAAATAACATCTTTGAATAATAAAGTAGTCATTGTAAAGAGACTCGTTCTTAGATTTTATACAACGATTGTTCGGCCCTTTTGTTGTACTACAAACAATTCCGTTTTTCAACATTGATTGCTATTATATAGGTATATTTTGTACTAGACTATTAAAAAATACATATTCTTTTAGGCAATTGTAGGTCATTTTAGTTTATGCGATTTAGATCTTTGTGTTGATTTAGATCTATGACGTTCAAATATTTAACAATTCTAATTCTCATTTTAATAAAAAGTTGTTATATATGGCCGGCTAATTTTCCTAAAATCAAAAGTGGAATAACAAAAGACAGTTATGAATGCTAGTTAGATTCGGTGTTTAACTCTCAATGGAGCGGTGTTGAACAAGGTCCGCCGGCCCCGGGGACCTCTAAGTGAATTAAGTGTTTGCCGACTCACAGACACTCGCTGGTTATTATGCCGAGAGGAATATTTTATACGCCATTGTGGATCGAGATTCACAAAAAAATGTCAAGTGCTTTGTCGAGATCTCGTATTTACATTTTTAAAAATACGCCCCTCGCGATTCTAACAAATTAAAATATCAGGGCTGTCGGTTTTGTATGTCGCATATTCAATGGGCCACTTTTATAATGAGCCGGCCCCGAAAACTAAACCCTGTTATTTTCGTATTCATCGTTCGTACGTTAATATTTGATCGCGTTTTCACAAGACGTTCAGCGTTTCAGCGCAAACTTTCGGCGGGAGTATATAAAGCGAAGATCGCGGGTCGCGCGCTCAGTCTGCCGTCAGCAGCGTAGCGAGGATGTTGTCCCTGTACCGCGCGTGGCTCGGGCCGAGTCCCTGCGTGGCGCGGCCGGCGCCCCCGCCCGGCGCTCACAGGCCCGTGCCGCGGCGGGCGAGGGCGCCATCGCCTCCCTCATCACCACCGCCGCCGTCACCGTCCTCGACCACGTCCAGCGAGCTCGACGTGGAGCGCATCGAGCCCGCTGAGCCGCCGAAGCGCCAGGGCAGCACCGTGCTGGACATCGCGTCGTGCGACGGCCCGGTGAAGTTCAGCCGCGTGCTGAACGTGGCCTGGCAGGAGCCGGCGCCGGAGCGCGAGTGGCCGTGCCGCCACAAGAAGGCCCAGACCCGCTCCACCATACACTACTACCCGTGCAAGACCTGCGGCTCCAAGTTCCCCTCGTACTACTTCGTGCACAAGCATCGGAAGCGGTGCCATGCGGAGGAAACGACCACTGGCCAGAACTCGCCGGAGCCGTCCACGTCGAGCGCGTGATCTTGTGCCGTGACGTGTCGCGAGTGATCGAGCGGAGTTAATCCGTTGTAGGTTAAATTAATTTAGTTACCATTGTTGAAATAAATATTTACGTAAAATGATAAAATGTTGTTTCATTTTAAAAAAATTATAAATCAGATGAGAGGAAATAAATTTAATCCTAAAAGACACACAAAGGACATTTTTTCACAAACAATTTTTTTTTAATTAAACTGCCTAGAAATTTCTCGTTAAGATTATTATTAAATAAGATTAGTGGCCTAGTTAATTAAATTCGTTAAATATTAATTAAACTTTTTACCTTCCTATTCATTGCATACTCATTAAAACTTCGTCAGTTGAACTACAACAATATTCAAAAAATAAAATAGTATACCAAATTTTTGACTTGGTGTAGAAAGATTTGTTCTACGTATTATTTATGTGTTAATTTTTAAACAAGTTTAAAAAACACGCTTATTCCCACAGTCCCACTCCTAAAGAAATATTTCTTTATTAAGTAAAATTCAGACCTAATCATCAAACCAGGCCCAGGAGATGTCTCAACCATGGGTACAAGGTTGCGGGGCAGGGGTTCCCAGGCGCCAGTCAATCGCCTCATACAAATATGCGTAATCTAATGTTGTGTTCATATAATTATAATAAATAATAAATGAGGCGGACCACCGCACAAAATATCTATCATTATACGTATAATATCATAAAGTATAAGGATGCTAGAGCAAAAAAATCAAAGTTAAAATATTGTGGCATTCAAAATTCTAACTTTTTGCTTTCAGATTTCAAAACCTTCAAAAAGAGGTAATGCAAAAAAATTATTGCCAACTAATAACACATCAATAGGTAACCGTTTGTTAAGTCATTTATCAAAACAACATATTTGAGTTTTGATTTTTTTTTAACTGTCGGTTACGCTCTGTTCACTCTCGCGACCTCATGTAACCAAAAAATACACTTATACGCCTTCCAACCCCAACTTAGAAATGACCAAATTCGAATGTGGCCCAAATAATACTTGAGAATGAATACGCTGAATTTACATGTGAAATTATTTTCGTTAAAGAAAAAATTTCATTAAGCATAGCCGAATTTCTATTGTGAAATTAGTTTCGTGAAAGATAAATTTACTTTCATTTAATCCTCTAATAAAGAACTTAGCTAATAAACAATTCTAGCGAGAGTACCTAATAGAGTCGTAAAATTAATAGTTTAGCTGTTCTTATGACACCGACAATGTAGATAGAATTTAGTTGCAGATTCACCAAAACCAAACGTAAATATATAATTCCGTGTCATAACATTCACTCATGTGAAACTTGACGTTTGCACGTCGGCGTTTTTCACGTTTTGAGTGAAATAAACGTGATGAAACCAGTTTCGTTACATTAATATCGAAGTGGATATTGGGCTATAGAATAAGTATACCGATCAGGTACTAACGTGGCCCAAGCCCGTTAGAGTAAGTATACTAACCAGGTTCAGGCGTGGGCGGCGGATGTGTGGGCGTGGGCGGCGGCGCTGGCTGCGGCGTGGGCGGCGCACTGCCTGACGACGTCGACACGGCCCCACCACCACTCGACACTGAGGTGGTCTGTACAACGAAACCATAATGTTAACCATTGTGTGGACTTTGAAGACGTGGTTACGTGGTTGACTAGTGATGAGTTGTTGATGACAGGAGACATGGCGATATATTCATGTGGAGTGTTGGAATAGAGATGCATAGTGAATAGTTATTATTTTTCCTTTCTGAATTATCTTTAGCAATAGGTAATTTTGGCCCACAGACTTAGTGGAATGGTGGACAGTATTTTGCACTAGTCCTTGCTGGAAGAAACAGGTGTTATCTATATAATGTAAATAGTAGTTTTGATAGACTAACTATCCCCTTAGGATTTATGGTTAGTGTTTAACATTGTTAATAAGATGCGAAAGAGGCCAAAATTGGTTTATACATAATAGGACAGTAGGTGGTACTTGTTTACAAATGAAAGTTTTGTAGGAAGACTTTTTAGAAAAATAAATTATTGTAATTGTGTTTTAATACAA
>DVVJ01002245.1:0-10017 GCA_018234505.1 Junonia neildi neildi
AAAAACAATGGTATATGAACAAAATTATGGCAAAGATAATTGAAACTAATGTACTTGTACATACCAGTTACAATTGCAATACATACCTTTAAATTAAAAATGACCTAACTCAAAAAATTTAAATTACTTTTAAAACTTAATTGAACTTAAAAGCAATAGCTTATAGTCTATTATAGTGACTTCAGAATATACAGAATTTTTAGTTTGGTCACTTTTAATCTAAGGTTACAATTAGCTACATTTTTATAAATCAGCTTAAGTGTAAGTTGTCAAAATTATATTGTTTCATAGGTTGCAAACCTAATGGAAAATATGGAAAGGTAAATATGCAAATAAATCACCTTGATAGCTACTTCTAAAGTATAAACTTATACTCAGGGTATGGCTTATGAAGATAAGCTTTAGAACTTCTTCCTTAGTATATTCTACATACGTTTCAAATATCACGTGTACATTCTGTTAATAATGTTATACTGACAATGATAATACCGCTAATTTTAATAGTTATGAAAGGATGAAAATAAATGCTTAGAATATTAAAATAAAACGTTGTTTCAAGGATGGAATTTACTATAGAAAAAAATAGTAAAAAGCAAGCCAATTGGAAATATTATATAGAATAAAATACACTTTTTATGAATTTGCCTTGCCCATTCTAATCATGTCTATAGTTTAATTGTGTTTATAAATAATGTAAACGAAAAGTGATAAGAAAGGCAGCACAATTTTTAACAGAAAATAGAAGTTAAAATCCGATATTTTATGTTCCGTCCAAAAAAAAAAATGAAAAATCCAAAAAATTTCGTGATAATTATGTTCAATTTGAAAACATTTATAGTTTTGCTACATCGAAATAGCAAATTACAATTATTTATTGTTTACATTTTTTATAAATCGCTTGGAATCTGATTGTATATAGAAAAAAGGCATTTGCCATTTCTGTACATATTTAATTAATCTCAGTGTGAAATATTAGAGAGTTCCAACAAGAAAATATCTTAAGACTTACAACTATAATATAGTTAAAAAATAAACGGTCAATATAATAATATAAAATGTTGGTGGCTAGCACCATGTGCGACTTGTATTAACACTACAGTACCATTCATATATTATAGAGTAACACTTTTACCTGCTTTTTCATTCAATGTATGTTAAACGATACTTTTTTAATTTTAATCGTAGCCTCCGAAATGACAAGAAGTTGTTTACGCAGCCAACTTTACATCACAAGATATTAACACGTCAGCTTTAATATAGGTGTAAATTTGTTTTACGAATTATTTTTGTACTTAGCTATAAGTTTTAGGGCATCGTTCGTTTCAAGTTTTTTCATTCGAAACCATGATCAAATTGAGGTGCTCCGAATATTGTATTGATTTTTTTTTGTTTTTAAGAAATTTTGTAGATAAGTTGTACATTTTAGTAGTTAACTAGATGCTAGTACCGAAACATTCAGTAATCTAATCGTAGATCGAGGAACGTAACTATATTTTTCCATAACCTTTTTTACTTATCGTCGATGTCTTTTTAATAAAAATTTTCTCCTTTTCTTCAATTGGTAAAAGTTAACCAATTTAGATTATTATTTTTATACATACTTTTTATCGTAGTTATTACAAGTATTATAAAATTAAGGCATAATAAATAGGCAATCAACTTCTTCAATGGAGTCTAGAAGGTAATTTTTGTATGAAAACTTTTATTTATTAATAATGAGATTAAAAAATAAAGTCGCTGATTTTGTATGTTGTGTTTTTATTTATCCTTTTTTGTACTTAACTCAGTGTTGAAATAAACCCTTTAATATGAATAATCATGTAAAATGTTTGCAGCGTCTAAAAGTACACGTAGATCCTTAAAAATAAAAATACGCGATTGAAATCCATTTTAAGTAGTTTTATGTATATAAATGTGTAGTAATCGAGGAAACCTAGGAGAAAAGTAATTTAAAAAATTAAACTGACTTTAAAAAAAAAGAACTCAACTAAAAAAGATGAAATAAAAGTTAGAGGTTGGTGTGTATTTTTTGAGATCACATTTAATACACTGACCTCAAGGAATTTTACTTCATATTCATATTTTTCATGAATATCTTTTTTTTGGTCGGTTTATTTTTTTTAATTAGGTGCTTTTTTTCGTAATTTCACCAAGAATTTCTCACGGTTTTTATTCCCATTGTCAATAAAAAGGCCATTACACAAACACGTTTTGTCCAATAACTTAAAAACTACTGAACCGATTTTGATGAAATTTATTCCATAACGTAAGTTGAAGAAAACCACTAAAACAACGTTTGGGAAATATGAGCGGGCAAATATACAAACATTTTACATACAATCATGTTTAGCACACGTCTTAAGACGTAGACTAACATATCCAAAAAACAGCAATTCTGACAATATTAGGTACATGCATAAACATCGAATTGATAACCTCCTTTTTGAAGTCGGTTAAAAATGCTATAATAAGTCAGTCCTCTTATAAAGTTATAATATGTTAATAATTGTATGATCTTAAAAATTTACACATACCGACCGATAAAAGTTTTATTTATTATTTTTTAATTAATTCGGTAATAAAATTTAGGTTGATTTTTTTTTATTTAGAATTTCTGATCAAATATGTTATAGAAATCCACCTCACATAGACATAATTTAAAAAAAATTAATGCAATCACGTTTTTATACTCTGTACCTAATTATGCGTAGATTGTTAAGAATAGACTCCATAGTAGGAGGGTACACCTATGAAGGAGAAGGATAGGTATGCAGTTTAGGTAAATCGCCACACTACTACAGTGTGGGTGGGCGGATTTAGATGTCTACGCGCCATGTATTCTTTCACCCCGCAAAGTACGAAATTAATAAAAAGTAAGCAAAGTTTGTTTCCTACAATTATAATATTAATTAAATTGAAGCTAAACATTCTAAGCAATTTTTTAATTATCTTAATGTAATTCCATAATCGGAATACTAAGAAATGTTTATTATAAACATCGCTAAGGGTCCCCATCCCCTCGTCGGAAAATACCATTCATGGTGTTTCCGATCCCCATACCCACGGAGGGGCTTCAACAAGTCCTCCTGACACGTGCGCTTCGGGCCGGCCCCCCGCGCCCACTGCTCCGGCCGGCCGTACGCCGGCGCGCCGCCCCGCGCAGCCTGCCGCGCACCCCGCCATACACGCCCGACCGTATTTCAGCCCCGACCCACCGATAAAACGTGATGAAAACTCGCTAACGGAACCGAGACGAGGTAATGCTTCCCGCGAAACCCATCCCCGGCTCCTCCGGCCGTGCTCCTCCGCGTGAGCGCCGGTTTGGGAGCGATGGTGTGGGAGCGCGGTTAAAAATAAAGCGCTAGAAATGCGAGACTGGGGTGAGGCAGACCGGCGGGGGTTGAGTGAGCGCCCTCCGGGGCCGCACCCTTTCGCTGGCGCTACCTGGTCGCGAGTACACGCAGCCTTGAACATGTCCGCGTTTTCAGATCGGAGCCATGAACTTCGCGCCGTTCACGGGTCACATCCCGACGGCGACGGCGATCCCGACGATCCACCAGTTCGCCGCCAAGTTCGGGTACGAGGGCGGCGGCGGCGTGGTGCAGGAGACGCGCTACCAGGCGGCCGGCGGCGGCGTGCAGTTCGCCGTGGCGCCGGCCGCCGGCGTCAGCGTCGACGGCGTCAAGTTCCGCCAGGCCGAGAGCGTCGTGGTGGTCAGCAATGCGCAACCGGGGACCGTCACCTTGGCGGGAATCGCGCCCATACATAGCGGTTAGTTGTGATAACATGATTATTCGGGCCGTGATAATACTTAAAAATAAACAATATGAAATTAATAAGACAAAATAATGAAAATAACATAAGTATTTTTATGAAATTATTATTGTGATAAAATAAATTCATAAATTACGTAGTTAAGGATTTTTAAGCAAAAGTTTGTTTATTATCTTTAAAACAATAAAATAATGATAAGTGATGATCATATTTCGCCACTTCGTTGCACAATTTTTGTTTGATGCCCATAAACAGGCATGCTAGCATTCTCCCGGACTTAACCAGGGTCTACTTTATTCTCGTATTGACAGGCTACCAGATTTTACGCTGAGCGATTGCCGTCTGATCTCTGCAACCCAATACCTATCTTACGTATCGTAAAAATATTTAATATGTCGTGTTAACAGTGAACACAGGAGTCAAATACCAAAGTATAACTGCCACATCCTCAACGGTGAACGTGGGTAACATCGCGTACGGCAACAGCGGGCAGGGCTACGTGCAGGAGACGGTGCTGAAGGGCGAGAGCAAGCGCGACTACCGCGACGAGCTGCACCACGACCTCATGGCCTCCATGATGCAACAGCAGGGTAAATATTAGAAACAATGTGTTAGCGCTTGTTTATATTCAGCGTTCAATTAGTAATTGTACCAGAAATCCGAAAACGAAAATTTTTCACAGATTTTGACCTTAGTATCGCAAACAAAAAGTAAATTTTTTTTCATTCTTGGTGTAAATAAAATAGATTAAAATCAGTTTTATGTAAACAGTGTCACAAGCGCCGCTGCAGCAAGGCACTCAACAACTACTAGTGGTGTTGCACGAGCCGAAGGAGGGCGCGGCGCTAGCACGCGCCATCAAGCAGGAGGGACGCTCCCACAGGGAAACGAGCGCACCCGCCGAGTTCATAAGTAAGTATGAAAATTTGGCTAACATCATCTCAGTAGGACTTTCACCAGGGACTATTATGCTAGCCTAGGTTTTGGCAGGTTATAGAAATTCATAAAGAGCGATTACTGTCTGACTGCGGTTAACTTCTCAACCCCAAGGGTTAGCAAGCATATAGAATATTTTTACGATTAGGAATATTTTATTATGACTAACGATCCTTAATCAGGTGATTGTGAAAACAACCAACAATAATTTATTTTATTTTTTTTTCCTTAATTAGTGGCTTTTAATAAGCGCTAATTCTACACATATTATTTCACCAATGTCACATGAAAAATAATTTCTTCTCTATAGGTATAGGCGACGTGACAGACAGTTCAACATGGCAAACCTTAGGGGGCGGCGTAGCAGACTACCTCTCAGCGCTACCTCTACCATTGCACCATCTGCTAAAGTACTCCAGCGCAGCTGATGGAAAGCGAGAAGAGCCCACTATCGTCACTGTTGCCACTAACTCATTGCCACCGATGTCAACTTTGACTTCGGTAAGTAGCAAATAAATTATGTTATACTCTCGGTAAAAGCGATATTTTTTTCAATTACAAAAACCTACTGGGTAAAATTTTAATACAAACAAATGTAATTCCAGTAACTTAATACTATTTGAAGAATTAAATGATTAGTTGAATAGTTTTATTCTGCCATTAATCAATTATTTTAAATTACAATAAATACAATCCTAAGTGCTGACAGAATCTCTCCGTGGTGCCCATAAACTTTGAGTATCTACGTAATTGCGTACTTCCAACATTGTTAACTAACTGATCTGATTTCTGTTAACTAGGTACCAACAAACGTAGTAAACAGTGTCGTGGTACAAACAGCGACAATTGTCAACCCGACGACTAACACAACGCCATCATCAAACATCAACCTCGTCAACACGATCTCGCTCGCCAAGAAGAAGAAAAAGAAAAAGGTGCTTAAGGAGAAGAAACCCCGCCCCAAGCCTGGAGAGATACGACTTACTACTGCTTTAGGTAAGATTCCATTTGGTGACAACTAGACTTGTAGTGAACATTGTAAATCCGATCACTAACACGACGCCATCAAACATCAACCTCGTCAACACGATTTCTCTCGCCAAGAGGACGACTTCTTCTTTGTCTTCCCGACCCAAGCCCTGTGAAATACGACTTACTACTGCTTTACCTAAGTTGCTAAGAATCCTTACAAATTTTGCGAAAGTTTTTACCACTTTTACGGCGTACATACTGAGCTGATTGGTATAAAATTTGGAAGATGTAAAATTAGAATACTAGATAAAATCAATAGGATTTCTTACCTACAGCGACAAACAAAGCATGCGGGCGGAGCCGCGAGCAAAAGCTAGTCTATAATTCATGTGAAAGTTTGTAAATATGTGAAATATTGTATACGTGTTGTTTTATTAATTTTTTCTATGTTGCTCGTAATTTCAGACGGAAGCACGCTGTACTGCTGTCCTGAGTGTCACATGGCGTACCCTGAACGAGGCCTTCTGGACCAACACCTCGTAGGACACACTATGGAACGAAGGTAGTTTCACTATTACATTCTTAATCTTTAGCCTCATGCTCCTTACCTTTTCATCCCACACGGGGCTCCATTAAATGTAACGCAATTGTTCCTCCTCAAGTGGTAGGCTGTTCATGGGCGGTGATCATTTAATATCAGACTTCTAAAATACTTTTTTTCTATTCCCATTTCCGATGCGGGCAACGCATTTGTAGTTTATGTGTAATGTATAGGTACGGTGCTACAAATTTTCATGAGTGGTAATCACCAAACACGGCTTTGCACATTAATTTCTGTTTTAATATTAAAAATATTTCAATAAAAAAGAAGGTTGAACACTTGGGATCCATTCATTTTTAGTTTAAAATCCCAAATCCATCATTCTACAAGACCTAAAGATACAGTTAGTGCCTTCAGCGTGCAATCAAACCGTTATTTAAGACACCAACTTAAAAACTGTTGGTGGTCGTTGTACATAATATTTCTTTAACTCTTCAAATAGACGAATGTCACCTAGCTCAGTCTACCCGATCGCTATAAAGCGTCCGAAATGTTGGGATGTTAAAAATAATGAATAATCGCGATTAAAATCCCTTTGAAACAGTTTTATTCACTGTATAATAACCGCGACAGTCTAAGACAACATTATGCTTCCCCTAAAGATTCATCTGCGACATCTGCAACGCGGCGCTCAAGCGCAAGGACCACCTCACGCGACACAAGCAGTCGCACAACCCGGAGCGGCCGCACGTCTGTTCCGTCTGCCTCAAGGCGTTCAAGCGCAAGGAACAGCTGACGCGGCACTTCATTATCCACTCGGGGGAGAAGCGGCACGTTTGTAATGAATGTGGGAAGGGTGAGCGAATTTAATATATATATTTGTTTATTAAATAACAATATGATCATTATGGTGAAATATCACACTTTCAAAAACATAAATAGCTGCGTTTTGTTCTCTGAGTGAGAGCGAAACATTTATATGTATTTTTTATTTGTATATATTTGTATTTGCGTAGCTCCTCTGGTGTTTAAATCCATGAGTATCTAGATGAAGATACTTAATACACATAAGAAATAGTAAAAATTGATGATCGTCAAGAGATGATGTTTGATTTAGCATTCCTATAGCTATATTAGGTATACTCGGATTCTTGAAAGTTGAGTGATTTGAACTATACGCATTACGCTGCGTAGAACAAAATTAGGTATCTACCACTCGAGATTACTTCGACCGACATGCGATAACTCTAATTCGACTCGTGTTCAGTTGGTTGATTTTATGTATGCTATATTTACAAAAATTATAATTCTTTCCTCGCAGGTTTCTACCGCAAGGACCACCTGCGCAAGCACACGCGCTCGCACATCGCGCGGCGCGTGAAGGCCGAGCTGTCGCAGCAGGCCACCGCGCCGCCGCTCTCGCAGGTATACGGACTATATCATTCGTATTTTTCTTTTTTTAACCCCCGACCAAAAGAAGGGTGTTATAAGCTTGACCGCTACGTTTGTCTGTGTGTCTGTGGCACCGTAGCACCTAAACGGGTAAATCGATTTGGATCTAGCTTTTTTTATTTGAAAGAGTGTTTTCTAGCAGTGGTTCTTAGATATGTTATATCAAAATCGGTCCAGCCGTTTCGAGATTATCTTGCAATATGTGGATGTAGTTTTTTCAGCTGGAATTTTGCTACTCAATTTAAAAACAGATATCTTCAACCGATTGAGCTGAAATTTTGCATACATATTAAGTTTTAAAAAGTAAAATTACCTCTTCTCTTCTTTTACTGCAAAGACTACTTTTGTGGTTAAAATACAGTTTCAAACTAGACACATTTCCTATATAAATGTATCCGCTTGACCCGGCATTCCTTGTAAAAATTCCACCTGCGTATAAAGACTAAACGGGTATGTAACCCGCAAAGGGTAAACTGGGGTAAACGGTACCTTCAATGAAAAATCTAATATCACTCAACTCGGGTGAAACTCAACAATTGCGGCTCATGAATTTTAACGAGACATTTTCTTTGCGACGCCCAAAGTGATCCGGGTGCTTAATCTCTCACCTGGGGAGGTTGGGGTATGGGAGATTATAGTTAAAAAGCAATTTTCTTCATTGAATATTTTTAAAAATACTGCACTGCATTTTTTATACATCAAAGAAGAGAATATTGAAGGCAACGTGTATTTACAGCAATCCATATAGTTTTTCCTGGAAGTCAATTTCGTTTTATTTGGCAGGATGGGTAAAATTTTCGATGACATGAAAAACCAGGAAATGCTGTTAAACTGCTGAACCTGCCCTACCATACTTACAATTTATATAAAAATCTAGTTAATGTAGGTATAGTTAATACCTTTTAAAATTTTGTAGCAATTGCTTAAGAGACGTTAATGTAACTATTTTTCACTTATTTATATTTACTATACAGGATACCTATAAAGGATTGTAAAAGTATTTTTTTACATCTGAAATTACTTTTTTTATTAAAGAAAACCGTTTTAACAAGATTTTTTGCATTCCATCACACTTTTCCTTATTTTTCATAATACAAACTTTGCAAATTACCTCTTACCCGAAATGTTTTGCAAATAAATCTTTATTTATTATTACCTTATTTCTCATTGCGGCTTATCATTTTCTTCGACTTCAAACTGTTTATTCTGTTTAAAAGAAAATGTTTTTAATATAAAGAAAGTAACGGCACTTAATTCCGCGGTATTTTCGCAAAAACTCAATTAAATTGTAAATACTAAGAATATTCAGCACTTTGCTAAAGGTTTGCACTTTGGTAAAGGTTTTGATATTTTTAACGTTTTATTTCAATTTCAATCAAAAATAACTAAAATATGAATAAAGTCAAAAGTCCCTAATTCCGAGGTGTAAACCCTATTTCCGCGGTATTTGGTTCCTATTTCCGAGGAACGCTATTTTTGTTTTTTTTTTTAATAGTGACAACGACCTCATAATGTTCAGATCACTGCTGTGAATCTGATGTTTATTTTCAATTCGAATAATATTTATTATTCGACTTTAAAACATAATAAAGTATGATTTTATATATAAATATATTTTTTGTAAATTATATTTAAACCTATAATGAGAAACAAATCAATACAGATTATTAATTAGTAATATGAATGTAGGTATATTATTTTTTTATCAAATAAAAAAAATCATATGATAATGGAGGTCGGTTTTAAAAAATACAAAATTACAGAAAATTATAATATACATAAATGTGTATTGTGTAGATTTTACGTATTTATAAATGAGATGATAAAATATTGAATCAATATGTAATATTAAGAAAACATAATGGAGGAGGTGTTTTTGCTGTCTTTGTCATTTTTATTGCTGTTTTCGAAGTGTATTATTGAATTTGACATATTATTGTTTACGACGCTTAATGGGTCATGGGCACTTCAACTACAATTGGGCATAATAAGGTTGGATCTTTGTCACCTTTACATGGAGACGGAAATCGGCGGGAAAACTAATTTTAATTACGCGCCATTCATCTAGATTTTTTACTAAGGCTGGCTAGCATATTATTATAATATAGTAATACTCAGTTATTATTTGTAAATAAACAATAATGATTCGTTCTTTCAAGTATTATATTTAACACTTCAGATATTTTTTTTTATTATTTGATTTTTTGATAATATTTTAACAATTGAAAAATAAAAGTAAAATGTTCAATATATTAATTGATGTCTGAAATAGCATGACTGACTTACGAATAACTTTCCATAATCAAGCGATAATAGGTGCGTTCGAATAGTTCGAAACATTC
>DVVJ01002246.1:0-10016 GCA_018234505.1 Junonia neildi neildi
GGACAAATCACACAGATTGAGCTAACCCCAAAGTAAGTTCGAGACTTGTGTTATGGGATACTAACTCAACGATACTAGCTTTATAATAGATACATATATAGATACACATCCAAGACCCAGGGCAATCAGTAAAAAATCGTTTTTCCATCATGACCTGGCCGGGGATCGAACCCGGAGCCTCGTCGTCGCAGGCAGGCGTGTTGACCGCTGCGCCACGGATGTCGTTTTTTTTAAGTAATTCAAATTTTGTTACAAAAAATAACTGATTAAAAACGTTTAATAAAACAAAAATATAAATGTTTACTTAATTTATTTTAACAAAGGGAATATTGCAAGGAGAATGAAAAGTACTACTTTATAATATGTACCTACACAAGAAAAATTAATACAAAAAGAGACCAAAAAAGCATCGGTGCGAGTTTTTCGGAGGTAGTAGGCTTGCTGTTATATTGAACTTCACCCAGTCGGCCATTAATCGTCGCGCGTCGCGCCACGTCGTTATGTGCATGGGCTTTAACTATTTCTAGATTCTAAATTCAATTTATCGGCTATTTAGTATTAACTAAAAGGTTTTAAGATAAAAAGTTTTTCAACCAATTGTTATTGAATTTTTAATTTACATTGTTCAAGTAAATAGCAGAACTAAAATAAGTATCTAAGACTCTAAGTGGATGGTTTAAATAAATAATAGATATTTAAAATTGACAAATGTTTTGTCAAATTAATTTCCGTTTCATTCTGGCTACTATACGAACGAAGGGGGAGAGTATGGGTGATCCGCTAAAACATACCTAATTGTTCTAGTAGGGTCGGAGTCATGTCAGTCAGTCAGTCAGTCATGTTGATCTTTTCATTTCCTGTTTAAAGCTGTCCTGTCCGAGTGAATATCTTTTTTTCAATTGTTTCCCTTCTATGTGTTTGCCTTGCCCTAGCTTCGTCCTAATCGTCGCCGTCAATGCCTACATTGGGCCTGGATTGCGGCGGCCGCGTCAGGAGCTCACGAGGCAGGGGACTCTCCTTGGGTGGTCTTGCCTGCAGCGGCGCTATACCGTGTAGGTACTATTGCATTCGTTAGCGAACATCCTGCTCGTTAACTGGCGTATAAACTCCACGGCGGGCATCCTTGTACCTCAGTGTAGTACGTCATCATATACGTACCTCAGAGCTCCTGTGATCATTCGTAGGCATTAGTTCTGATGGTTTTGTACCTTCCGGGCCTGGCTGGCTGAGCTGAGCGCATAACAGGACGGTATCCCGTACGCCCAGTGCGAGGGGAAACAAACACTCGTCCTGATCGGTAATCTGGAAGTGAAGAGTGGAAATAACATCGATTAAGCCACCGCTGCCTGGTTCACGATCGGTACACTGCGCAGCGATCGGCCGAGTTGACACCCCAGACACCTGACTGAGGTCTTCCATTCCACGCCCTGTCCTCGAAGAGTGAGTTGAAGTAGTGGCAGTCGGGCACCGATAGGCAAAGTGGCCGTCTTCCCAATGTTGATGGCCAAAAAATAGATTTTATATTCTAAACTTCACAAAAGTAATAGAAATAAAATAAAAGCTAATTTAAAATTGATACATTTTTTATTTTCGCTATATTGCAAATAACTTAAAACTATTCATACATTACTTAATAATTAATTCGAGAAAAACATTAGTCGTAAATTATAATTAATAAATTTAAATCACAAAACAACACTATCATCAAACGACTATTTGATCACTTGTGAAATATGGTAGATTTTATTTAACAAATCAAAAACATTGTTAGTTGGCAAAGCGTTTTAGTACTGAAAATATCCATTCTTAACATATTTTTCACGCTATCATAAAAACATTTTCTTGTATTCAAAATTAATATGAATCAACATTGGTCAAAACGTTGATGTCTAGGAGTCCTTTAAATCACAGGCGTCTTGTCGTGTTAAAATTCTTAAATTAAAAGTCATTAAATGAAAAAATAATAATACGAGTTACCGTACTTAGACATTATAAAAGTTTTAATTACTAAACCGCTAAATCTATGTTTTTTAAAATTGCATATTGCTCACGCAGTGACCTTCTTAAGATCTTCCCAGTCGGGTTCTTAGGAATATCATCAAGGAGTATTATTTCCTTTATTCTTTTGTATGGAGAAACTTTGTTATTCACATGCTCCATTAACTCCTGTTCACTGACGTTAAGTCCTTTATCAAGTACAACAAAAGCTAAAGGCCTTTCTCCTGACTTCGCATCTGGTACACCAATTACTGCTACTTCCCGAACCGCGGGATGGTCCTTGATAATGTTTTCCAATTCTGCTGGTGCAACTTGGTAAGCATTTACCTGTAATTAGATTATTTTCATCTGAATATTTGTACCTTCTACATTTAGATCAGATCACCTCATAGTATTACATACACAGAAACCAATATTTCTTTTTCGAAAATTAAAAAAAAAGCATACGTGGGTATATTACACGCCTATATTGTCTTAATATCGATAATAATTTTAGAACAGGCGATTAGGCATTTTATCTTCATGATATTTTGGAAATTTTATGTTACCGTCAAAACCCATTTTATGCTAAAACACACGTCGTTAAGACTAGTTTCATCTTTTAAACCTTTAATGAATGTATATCCATAAATATATTTATTCCTTTAATCCTGCTAGCTAAAAGAAAGGTATTTCTCATGAAACGTGTTTTCGTGAATAATTATATATTATATATTTTGAATTAATAATTATATATTTTGAAATATAATAATTTAAATAACAATCTATAACAAAATATGCTGCAGTGGAGATGTTAGTTTCAGCATAAATACATCGGAATAACCAGTTTTATTAGTATTTAACGGGTTAAAACCCGTTAAAACGCGAAAAACGTGTTTTAAGGGTAACTTACATAATACGTACACATACGTAGGTACACATGTACAACGTCTATACTATTTTATGTTCGTATTGTGCCAATTTCTAATTGTCAAGCTCGTGTAATGTATAAACGTTGCAAATAGTAGTTTGCGCACAGAATATCCGAATCATGTAAATATTTTTGTAAACACACATCTTGTATCAGATAGCTTCGGTTTTATTTACTTTCTGGTAGTCTTTGTTATTTATGTATAAACATACCACGACTTATCAAATTCAATGACATTATGTATTTAATATTAATATTTCACTGTACTATTCCTTAACCTTAGCCACGTTATATTCAAGTCTATAATTAGAGTTTTTAGACTAAATGATCATAGAGCTTGAATAAGAGTATTATTTCGTGATATTTTAAGGAAAACGAAGCGCTTACAGTAAAATAGCAATGAGCCAAAATTAGTACCAAGAACTAAAATTCTTGCACGAGATGCACTCCAGTGCCGTTTACGTCAAGCGATCGAGCAATCTTAGAATATTCTAAGAATCTTTTTGAAGCTAGAATAATAAAATAATACTCTTGTCTGTTTACAATAAAGAAATTTTAAGGAGTCAGGACGAGCAGTCACTCGTTCAGTGTAAATGCACCCTAAGAATATTTATTACCCTAACCCTAATTGACAGCAAATCTATGCAGTCAAAAACAAAACTTGTAAAAAAAACATGTCTTGCAACGTTAGTTTTTCTATCGTAAAATGTTAAGAAATCCAGTTACACCTACTCGATTAATTTACTCAACACTACTAAGGTTAAAGTACCTTAGTTTTTGACGGGTTTTAACCCGTTAAATACTAATAAGACTAGTAATTACGATGTATTTATGCTGAAACTAACATTTTTACTCCAGCATATTTTCTTATAGATTGTTAAGGTAAAGTACCTTAGTTGTGTTGAGTAAATTAATCGAGTACGGTTTTTTTTACAAATTTTGTTTCTGATCATGTGCCCCCCGATAGTTATTTGTTATCGATTCATTTCGATTCTAGATCAATAGCATTACGTTCCAATATCAAAGTATAGATTTAGAGAATAAGTCTTTTAACTTGCATACTGACTATAAAGGCTACTACTTTATAATTTCTGTATTGACCCAATCGTTACTATCATTTAAAATTTTTGTAATCACTTAACTTACCTTGATAAGTTCCTTTATTCGATTTACGACATATAAGGATCCATTTTCATTTATCCTAACCAGATCACCCGTCCTTAACCAATCTTTATCAACGAAAACATGTTTATTTGCCTCTGGGTTGTTCCTGTAACCTTTCATTACGTTCGGATCTTTCACCAACAATTCACCAAGCTAAAAAAATATTCAACTGATAACCTACTCATATTTATAGGTATTAAATTGACATACCAAGGTATTTCAAACTTTTTTCAGCGTTTTATAACGCAATCTACAAAACGCCGTTGAATTTTGGTACCAAATAAATTGATAGAGCAAAACAGTTATTAAATACAAAATGTGATCTTTTCTTTGCGTTTCTAAGATTCTAACATTAAATAAATTTATAAATTAATGAGAAAAAATTTAGGGTTTTATTGTTTTTAATAAAAAAATTGGAACGTTAAGTCAACATTCACCACAATTTCAACACCTATTTCTACGTAATAATTATGCAAAGATAAAATTTCACCTACATATTCGTACATGCACGTAGGCTGATAAAAACATTACCCACCCTTGCATGTGTAGTCAGGTTATAAGTAATTAAATGGCTACCCACCTCATTGGGACCTAAATTATTAAATTCTTTGTCAACCACTCTGAGCTCGGTGTTTGGTAAAGCAAACCCGGCGGATAAGTAATCGTTGAAGCCAAAAGGGGAAATCGTTACTAATGGTGAAGTTTCGGTCAATCCATAGAATTGATTGAAGTGAAAATCATGCTGAAAAACAAAAATATTTTGTATAGTTGAGGCTGAAACTGGGTACATCAAAATTTAAAAATAAAATATAAAGAGTCCTTTATTTTGTTTCATTTATTTATTTTAATTGAAGACCAATTGAAATTCCGTGGTAATATAAAAATCCAAAATCTCCGTTTTTATATAGTTGTCAAAAATTATTATGCCTACAAAAAAACTTATAACAAATCCGTCGTAATGTGTAATTGTCAGATACACGTAGGTATATGTACCTACATAGATAATTATATATACCGATACATGTGTGTGGCGAGTAGTTACAGAATACAATAGAACCTCGAATATCCGGACATCGATTATCAGTATTGCCGGTTTTGCGGACTCGTTTGTCACATCTCTAATTATTACTGATTTAGAAATAATTTGACGGTGCAACGAGGCATGTTGCGACAGCCAACAGGTTATTCTCGGTCTATTGTTCTGATCGATTGTATTTTTCGTATCGTATTATTTATTATTATTTATTTATCCTTTATTGTACACCACATGATACAGAATTAAAATATGTTACAAAAAAAAAAGTGTGTATCGTATTGTCCAAATGACGTATGCAAAACATTTTCTAATATAATGTTCGATTTGGTTTTGAAACCGGTTATCCGGATTTTCGATTGTACGGATTACCCTTGGTTTTCATTGAGCCAGACAATCGTGATTCGACTGTAACTAGTTGTGGTTATAAGCTTAGTGTTGTGTCTTGTGTATGGCAATTTATGACTTTAATGTGGAATTAAAAGACTTTCTGAACATTGTACTTACGTTAACTTTACTTAGAAATTGATTAATAACAGCCGTTGGTAATGGGGCAGATGCAACTGTAGCATTTTTTAAATTCTTCAAATGTTTCGTTTCAATTTCAGGGTTCTCCACCAAAAACATAACTGTAAAATTATATCTAATGTAATTTTATCTTTTCTACTTATTCGTTTTACTTTGATGATTTTAATTATTTATCTAATATCTAATACTTCAAACATAATTGACCTAAAAATCTTCAAACAATGCTTTAAACGTGGCGACTTTGATGTAAAAATAGCATGTCTTATCGAAAGTTAGTGGAAATTACCTAGAATACTTGTATCTTCTAAAGGTACTAGGTAAGACAGCATCCAGTGAAACGGGGTAGAGGTGAAAGAACAATGCATGAAAATTCGAAATCATGATAGCCTATGGTTTTAAGATTCCGCTATAGTCGTTTTGGAGATTATTGGTGTGAATATTATAGGAGTTTATTTTATTAATCTACCTTAGATTTAATTCATAAGTCCGTGTAACTTACCTGTCGGTGGAACCATATACATCAAAGAGATGTCATGCTTCTCAAAAGCTCTTTTGAATATACTGGGATGGAATCTAGGTACAGTCACCAATTTTACTCCAACTGATAACTTTTGGAACAAAATTATGTTAAGCCCATACGAGTGATAAAATGGTGGATACGCCAAGACTGTGTCTTGATTTGAATCTAAAAGTTAAAATTGAAACGAATAATTATTATATACGAGTATAAACCTATGAAGCTTTTCTCGTAAATTAATTTTTCAGACATTAAGTACTACATACATATATCTACAAAGCAATTATTTTACTACTGCAAATCTGAAAATTTGTGAAAATTTAAGGCCTTTTCAAACTATAATTTATCGAGATGCATTAGTAGACCAAGTTGGAACAAAATGAGCCTAAATAAGGTTTTAAACATTCCTTGTATTACTCACCACACGTTTCGTCATACAATCTGCACTGGTCTGTACTCTGCTGTTCACAATTTACAATAATATTTCTATGCGATAATTCTACACCTTTAGGCAGCCCCGTAGTTCCACTCGAATATAACAGAGCAGATACATCATCTGCGTTAATTTTGACGTCTTTCAAAATATCTAAATCTATACTATTGTCTTCAACAAGTTCTTTAAAAGAAACAGTGCCCTCCGGTCGACCTTCAGTTACATCCACAACTACTATTGGTATATTTAATTTAGCATTTTTCAAGGCTTCTTTTAAAGTTGGCAACGCTTCTGGTGTAGCAATTACTAATTTTGGTGGTGACATTGCTATTTGTTTTTGGACCTCATCTGACAGAAAAAAGTACTATTAGCGTTATGTTGATAAAAAAATAAACAAATAAATAAATCGGTTTAGATAATAAATTTTCTTATTATTTGAATCTTTCAACGTGACAAGACTAATAGTAAATTAAAAATCGTCAATTATGATTATGCTATTAACTATGATATCAGATATGATAGAGCTTATATGAAATTCCGTAACAACACGTCAATCAAAACCGAAGGTCGCGTAGCTAGAACCCTAGCTAAGACGTGTTTAATTTAAATAAGTTATATTAAATACTAGTGGATTCGACAGAAGTTGTCCTGTCTAGTACCTGAACGCACCATACATTACAACCATGTTTTATGTCAAGTCACACGGAAAGGCTGTCGAACGGGATAAACAGTATCTTATATTCGTCTCCTGACTCTAAGCTTGCTAATTTTTATCCATATCGGTACAGCCGTTCTTGAGTTACACGACTTTCTTTTATGTATATACAGGGTATTTGGTGGGTTGATGTCAACCTTGCACCGTATGATAGAGTGGTCTATGAGGGACAAAATAAACGCAACTTGTCTGATACAAAAGTTACACCGTTTTCGAGTTATTGTATGTGATGAAGAAATCGTTAACCGCAATGATATATATGTAACCAAATGAAATAAAATGAAAAGTTTTATTTCAAAGTATTAATTTTACATTATTTTTTGGAAAGTTGTATGAATCTTAATGAGACTTAACCAGCGTCTGTTTTATTCTAACCAAGATATTAGACAGGTAACGGATTTTTAGGCAGATCTATTGCCGTCTGACCTCCGCAACCCAGAAGGCAAGCCAGTAACATTACAGTACTATGAGTACCTAACGATCGTTATCATTATAAAAATCGCAAATGTCCAACTTCATGTTATGCGTAAACTAGATATATGTATAATCCGTATGTTAATCGAATTATCGATATTATCGAATTAATACATATGACATAAATCTTCAACTTTAAAACATACACTTAGATATAAATATTGCTGAAATATGCATCGATTATATTACTAATTAGGAACACATCTCTGGTTATAAATAAAGAATGTACCTACTCATGCCATGTTTGTCTATATCTTTAAGAATAGTTTATTTGAAAAGCTAACGTAATACACTTTTAATTGTGTAGAAAATTCATTTAATTAGACTTCTTACTTACATGCAGTGTAATAAGGACTTAGTGTTGTAACTAAGCCACCAGCAGCAATAATACCAAACACAACGCTTGGATACTCCGGTAGATTTGGCAGCATTATGGAAATGACATCACCATCACGAATTTTCAATTTTTTTCGCAAATTCGCACCAAGGTTCTGTGATTGCTTATATACTTGGTAGTAAGTGTACTCTCTGTCAGTTACTGCACAAATCTGTAAGCATATACTTAGCTGTACATTTAAACCACAGAGTAGATAAAGTATACAGAGACAAAGCTTCAAACAACGCGCAACAGCGCGAAATGATTGCACTACTACAATCACGCGAGGCATGTGTGAGTGTCCACTGGCTGTCTGTCAAATAGGCGTCGACACTTAGGAAAAAACCAGTTGACGATCGCTCGCCAGTGGACAAGCTCGGGGTTAGCGCGACGCACTTTGTTTGTTTTGACACGGCCGTTGGTTTTAACATGAAAGATCTATTTTAATGAATCGCTTTTAGAGTAAAAAATTGAAATGAAAACAAGATTAACGGTGTTTTAAGTATTTTAATAAAAAAATAACAGATACAGAATAGAAAAATTGTTATTACGATTAATATTCGACAACAATTTTATTTAACATAGGTCTGTGATATGTGAAATAAGGAAAATACGGCATAATGTCAACATTAATATTTCTGATAAATCTACCGTCTATAGCGGTATTGCCTATTGTTGTCGGTAATGTCTGTACGTAGTTGAGGCCGAATTTATTCCTCATAAACTCAACGTGATAGCTGTTCTGATGTGGGACGCAATTGAAATCGCCGCATTGAACGATTGGAGTCTCCAGGTCTGGCTGAGGGTACGGTAATAATTATGTTAAGTTTGATGTATTCATGGCAGAAGTTATTGATAAAGACATAAACAGCAAGAAGTTCGACTTTAACATCCACCAGGCATATGTCGCCGATATTATATTTTCTCAAGACTGAATTTCCGTATGACATGTTAGTATTTACGATGATTTCGCTACAGTTCGTGGAACTTTGTAGGTTTCTGTAGATTGCAGAACCCCCGGCTGCAAAAACTCGCACTGGCAGTTCAGAAGAGGTAGATAGACAATCTGTACGATGTTCAAGTGCTGTATTCTCTTAATTCGAAGCCATTGATTATGATAGTGTTCGTGCAATTCATCCAAATCTCGCTTATGAACACATAATCGGAGTTCATTAATATATTATCGCTTTCAATATCTCCTGCCTCAGCAACTAAACTTGTGCATTGAAAGCAGATACGATCAAAATTAATTGCCACCGTCGATGCAGGTAGCCCTGGTCTTCATTGAGTTCGGCTAGGACGTCTCACTTACAGAAGGCTCTTGCTTCCATTGACAACGTGGGAAGGCGATGATTGGCCATCCAATCGTCCTCGTCGTGAATATCTTTCACCGTTAGCACCATGCTGCCTTGCCCGTTATAAAATTTAAAATCGTCTTTAACATTAGTGAGATACAGACCGTCAATCGATGTAACTCTCCTTAGCGCAGCGTACACAAGCTGTGTCTGTTGTGACTTATCGTAGCTGAAAACGACTTCGTCGAATGTACCTTGAATACCTTGTGATTTATGAATCGTGATCACGCTTACGAAAACGAAACGAAACGAAACGAAACGAAACGAAACGAAACGAAACTAAATGAAATGAAATTATTCAGATTTGGAATAACAATATTCACTTTCTGAATTCACTTAAACCTCAGACCTGAAAAGAAACCGCGAAAGAAACTCATTTGTTTTTTTTGCTTTTTTTTTAAACAATGTCATAGAAGTAAAATATTCTTACGAAATTTTGTTTCTAAGACATATAGTTTTGTAATCATTAAGGGACGATGATATAGACCTTTTCGTTACGGTCCACTTTTTGAA